>JARJLU010001473.1:0-51524 GCA_030272975.1 Sparidentex hasta | reverse complement strand
GGGGGGGTCTATATGGTGGATGAATGTAGCGGGGGATGCTGGCTCACAGAGGGCACGAGGCAGGGGAGGCAGATGGTGACCTTTTGGAGTAAATTACCATGAACCCTGTGACTCTCTCCTTTCACTCAAATCTCTCTCCGGGCACGCACACGCACCTCAAAGATAACACACATCTTACAACTTTTTGTTTATGAATAACTGCGCTGTCTGTCTTTTCTTTTCTTTCTTTTCTTTTTTTTTTTTTTACATCTCAGCCCATTGTCGGTCGTTTTTTTTCTTTCCTTTTTTCCCAAAGTACAGGCTGTAAAGTAGGCCAACTCCAACCCCGAGCTATTTCTCCTTCTCTCTGTCACACATTTTACTCTGAGTGGGTGTGAGCGTGATTTCGGGCTCGGGCGTGAACAGCTGTAGTAGTCGTGACTGCGTGCCCGTCGATCGGCGGCGCGCTTCGGCTTCACGTCAAGAGGCATCGTCGTTTCAGCACCAAGGCCAGGGCTCGCGGCGAGAACAATAGACGGCTCCGCGCACGGCGTCGCCCGGACAACGTCGACAAAGTCTCGCCCGGAAACCGAGTTAAAAAGACACAGTAAAATTGATCTAAAAATGAAATTTAAAACAAACACACACAGCGTATATCATTCAATTCATCAAAGGGGATATAAATGTGCAAGAGTGAGAAAATGTGCTTTTTTGCGTCTTTTTTCGTTTCACCGAGGCGAACACGGTTAGCAACAGTCCCTCGTAGTTACGTCACGTGCTAGCAACCGCTTCGCGCGAGGAGGAGGGGGAGGGAGAGAAAGAGAGCAGAGGAGATACCGGCAAAGGACGTGAAAAGCCATCCAGCCGTCGGACGGGTGAGACGCCACAAGAAAAGAGAAAATAAGAAAGAAAGGGTAGCCCGCATTTAAAGGTTGGGACTCAAAGGCTGAAAAGCGGCTGTTACACTAGACCGAGCAAGTTTAAACAGTTGGACATTAAGAATTTGAGCAGTTGTTTAGCGTGTAATCACTTCGTAATTAAATAGCAGTTAAGAGTGAGCTTTGGTGAAAGTGAAAACTAACTAGCTCGCTCGCTCCACTTTTCGATTTTGAGAGTCGAGAATTTCAGCGGGACAGGTGTCAAGCTGCGTTTTGGACTCGCACCTGCTACCACCACCACACCACCTCCTCCAGGACTCTCCTCCGGACCTCCAGACTCGGGAACACGGGGGCTTTTTAAAAATACCACAGCCGAGCCCGTAGTATCTGTACGCCGAAGAGGAGGAGGAGGAGGAGGAGGAGGAGAGGGAGAGCAGCGGCAGGCACAAAGAGCGGAGAACATCCAGAGAGGGGAGGAAGGAGAACGGGACGGAGAGGACAACAGCGGGGACCCGACGGAGAGCATCCCTCTTTGATTTCTGATCGGCACTCTGTCCATAAGCTTCATCTGAAAACGGTAAGAGCTTTCATGTGTGTAGCTCGTATATTTCCCCGTGTTGTTTTGTTCTGGTGCGTGCGTGCGTGTGTGTGAGAGAGCGTGCGCGCGTATATGTGTATGTGTACATTGAGGGGGGGGATCGGACAAAGAGCAAGGGAGCCCCATGACATCCGAGTGTATGCTGTAACCTACAGCTGGCTAAACAAAGAAACCGCTCTATTGCAATGATTTACCCCCAATCACGCTGTTTCTTCTCTCTTTCCTGTGTAGGGATCCCGAACGCCGTTTATCACCCAAAAGGTAATGCATGCTTGCAGATAATTTCGATTTATATTTTTTTAATTGGAGGGGGAGAAGAAAAAAAAAAGTCCCATTATTGTTTTTTGATTGGCTAATTAACATTTGCATAATTGTTTTACCAGAAGCTAGTGGAGCCCTTTGTCATCAGGCTGGGCAATAAACACTCAAAATAATCACGCAAATAATCTCGTAATAATTGGGTCACACATTTTATAGTCTAAGATCATATTCAAATCAGATTTTTTTTTTTTTTAAGAATTTGTGTTGATAATATTTTCTCATTATTCATTTTTATGATCTTACAACTTGATAGATGCAAATACTATAATACGTGTAATAAATATTATATTATAAACATGAGCCCTTGAGGGAAAACTAATAATTGTTGTGATACTATATCAGTTTTACATCTATAAAGTGTAGTAAAAGCCAAAAGCCACTAAATGAATATTTTTAGGATCACTATTCTTGCTGTTATTGTATTTTTGGTGATTTCCCAACTGTGATTAAGAAGACTTATCCAACATTCATTGCTCCTCTACAGGGATACCTGCTCCTGATCTGTTCACCCCTTAGCCCCTGCAGTACCCAGTCGCCCTCTCCACTCTGTCCTGATGAAGGAGGCTGACGCCATCAAGCTGTTCGTGGGGCAGATTCCTCGGAATCTGGAAGAGAAGGACCTCAAGCCTATCTTCGAGCAGTTTGGCAAGATCTATGAGCTAACTGTGATTAAGGACAAGTACACAGGCATGCACAAAGGTAAGTCTTGTCATTGTAACGCAGCCTAAACATAGATGGTCAAAAGGACAGATAGACAGATGAAAAGATTGCATGATAGTAGATAGGTGGATGTGTGACAGTAAGGCAGAAAGATGGGCAGCTTTTCCTGCGCTGAGTGTCACATGTCACCATGGAAACTGTCACACCTGCTCTCGTCTCCATCCCCTGTTAACTCTGCAAAGTGAGATCACGAAGACAGGCAAACAACCCACTTACTACAAATACGCTGTGAATTAAAAACAGGCTTATGTATAATTTTATTTGTTTAAATTTTTCACTCATCATATTAGACAGTAGCATTATTCTTGCAAATAGATTCACAAAGCTTTGAGCAAACTGAAAAAACATTTTGATAACCATTTTACAGCCTGGCTCTTCCAAAGGTTTTCTTTTATCACATTAACTTAAATTATTCATGATTGAACATGGGAAGCATAAGTGCTCACCTTAGATACAACAAAGAGTTGAGGGGGAGAAAGTGGGGAAAATAATTATAAAAGAGTGGGCTGAAAGAAGCAATGAAATTATATAAATCACATCATATTCTTACTTATTTATTCTATCAAGTCAAGCCTGACCGCATAGGTTTGATTTACTCAGTCCACTTTTAATATATGAAAAAAATGAATCTTTTTGGACTTTTGGACTGGGGAAAAGACAACCTTTCTATCCTTAATAGTATAGATTTGAAATGTCATTTGTTTCCATTCATCAGTGGTGGCTCTGATTTTAGACAGTTTTAGCTTGCTGTCAGCTCATTAAGATTGATATTTCACCTGTCAAATGAGATGTCACCCCCCCATCCCCCCCATGAAAAGTCTTGAAAGAATGTTGTCTCCAAACACATAAATATGTTTATGCATTTCCTGCAAACAAGGCACAATAACATGACAATTCCAGAAAAATGGTGGTTGTTGTCATTTATCCCACACAGTCTCAAACATTTACGACCGCTTTCCTGATGTTGTTTGCAAGGGCGCAACAGAATCCTCACCATGTAGTTGGACTAGTTACATTTCATTGTGCCTGACATATTCTTCTCCAGCCCTCCTCTGAAATATTAAGATTTCCCTCCTTCTCCCATCCCTCTTACTGGAGAATGCCATTATACATTATGGAGATAATCTTATAACGTGATACAAGAACATTCTCATGATTTCTGTGTCTCCTGTTTCTGAAGCTACACCCAGGTTCTGGTTGAATTAATGCCAAACTTGAAGGTTTCTGTAGAAATCATTTTGTTTCAGACATTTTTTTTTTTTGGTAAGGAATAAAAGCTCTGGGTGATAATTAGTGAGTCCTTTTGTGATCCACTTTATCATCAGATCTATTTGGAACAAATTCCATATTGTAAGCACACTAAAGTAACTAATCCACAAATTTAACTGTCTCTTGCCAAGCTTTCAACAGTGATAAATAGGGTTCTACTATATGGTATATAGAGTTGAGAGTCTCCTGATCATGTTAATGATTAGGAGGCTTTAAATAATGTCCCTGCCTAACAATAGATCGTTAATAAACTGTAGCAAACACCCACTCTCTTTCTCTTTCTCACAATCACACGCACACACACTGACCTGGGGTCCTGTGTGTTGTGAACCAGATTAGGCTGTATGCTCCAATCAGTGTAATGGGCCTGTAAGCCTGGGTGACACAGGGGAAAGAATCTGTTGTTTTGAGAATCCCCATGGCCACAGTAAGCCCCTCTTAAAAGCAATGAGATGGACCATAAGATGTATGTGTGTCTGTGTGTGTGTGTGTGTGTCTGTGTGTGTGCTGTGGGCTTTCCTGTGTGTCCTGTCTTTCTGTTTTATTTCTCATCTGATGGCACTATGTTAAGTCACTCTTCAGATGTACCCTGTGTGTGAATGTTTCCTTCCTAATCGTCAAATCTTCTCTTCTTTACTCTGAATCTACGTAAGTCTGTCTGAGATGTCACCGGATGCTAACCTGCTGCTAATCTTGTTGTCTTAGTGCTGGTGACAGGTGTAGTAAACAGCTCTGGCCAGCCAGCTCTGCTACCCTTTCCTCACACACACAGAGACAGGTACAGCACATAGGAAAACAGAGGGGGAGTGTATTTTGGATTGATCGTGAGGCATGCATAGTGGTTGGTTTAGGGCAGGAAACCTGACTGTGCCCAGCCTGCAAGGCCTTGTTAGCCCCGCGCACACGTCTGTGGTGCTGTCATGTGTGCTGACTCGTGCCGTGCCGTTCTGAAATGTGCCGTGCCGTGGAGTGTCCTTCTCTGCTCTAGAGTGTATCATCTGGTGTTGTCAAGTTTAGTTACAGTGCATGAATTTATATATTTTTAATTCCCTCACACAGTTAGCCCAATGATAACCCAGAATAGGTGAGCAGTTATCAGGGAAGACATCAGAAAAGGAGTCATTTAAATGGTGTGTGATTGTGTACGTTTTTTTGTGAGAGACAAAGACAAATATTCTAGCAACTCACTGACCTTTTCTGCCTTTGCTCCTCTCCCTTCTACTTCTTCTCTTTCTCTGTCTCTCACTATCTGACAGGATGTGCATTTCTGACGTACTGTGCGAGAGAGTCAGCACTGAAAGCCCAGAGCGCTCTACATGAGCAGAAAACACTACCAGGGGTAAGTAAACACCACAAAGCGACACACACACATGCACACACACACACACACACACACACACACACACACACACACACACACACACACACACACACACACACACACACACACACATATATCTCTAGACAGTACACACTTCACACTTATGCAACAATGCACACAAACTTGCACATTCATTCATATCACAAGTGCCCCCACCCCCCCACCCCCCAGCCTACATAGACAGACGCTTCCCTCTACCTTGGACACACACACATGCAGACACATGAGTGGCCTGCGATCGGTGTGTGTCTGTGCTCAGGTCCCATTAGTAGCACAGTGACATAACTCAGCAGCCAGCAGGCGTCTTGCTGCTAAGGACAAACACTCCCTCTCTCACCAGAGACACACTAGGGTTCTCCATGAGCATTATCATCTCCATTTCTCTATCTCTCTCCGGCTCTCTGTTGCTCCCTCCGTTACCCTCTGGTGATAGCTCCCGCCTAGAGAGTGTGTGTAATTAATGTGGCCGTTCCCCTTTGTCTCGTCCCAGTCTCCCTAAGTCTCTCTTGTGAGGGATTGTGTGCTGCGGCGGGGCTGGGGTAGGACACTGTTCATTATGGATGGGCCACTGTGCGAGATCTGCGTCTGTCTCTTAGGCTGTACCTCTCTGTCGCTCCCTCTCTCTCTCTCTCTCTCTTTTTTTCACTCTGACCTGGTTTCC
The DNA here is from genome assembly GCA_030272975.1 of Sparidentex hasta. Taxonomy (NCBI): domain Eukaryota; kingdom Metazoa; phylum Chordata; class Actinopteri; order Spariformes; family Sparidae; genus Sparidentex; species Sparidentex hasta. The sequence goes on along the minus strand of JARJLU010001473.1, from coordinate 45,717 downwards.
GCTGCGGTTAAAAAGGGATTTTTACAGTATCTGTTTTGGAACATTTTGGATTTTAAGCCTAGCCATTTTTCTAACACTACCGCTCACCCAAAAGAGAGTGCTGAGAAAGTATAGTGTATTTTGTAGAAATGATATTTTCCTTCACTTTATCTTAACTCTGATTTGCATCAGTTATAATATTATGGGAAACCGAACTTTGACATCTCTGAGCCTGTTTCTGTCTTCTGCCACCGATCAGAGTTTCAGTACCCGCACTTTCTCTGCAAGCTGGTGTGTTGATAAGATCTCTGTGAGAAAATGGTTGGAGGAGAGACTGAAGAAAAGGCTTTGGGGGAGGGGAAATGTTCTGACACACACAAACACAAATCCCTGCATACGTACATATTGCAAATATGCATGCTGTTCCATGCAGCTGGGGAAAGCCTCTGTGCTCATGCTTTCTAACACAGCATGTTGATAATGACATGAATCCAATTAGGGCCTCTTAAGGAGTCTGACCTTTCTGCAAAAATCACCTTTTCACTGTCTGCTGTGACTTGTTCCTCCCTCTCGTGCTGACCTCCGTCCTTTGACTCGTCTCTCTGCTGGATTTTAGTTTGCTTTCCTGTTGAGGACATCAATAACAGGCGTGTTGCAGGAGCAGTGATAATTTGTGATGAATATTCTGGACACATGGAGGAAACATTTGCAGGGAGGATACTCATTAGCGGTAGAGATTTACTAAAGACCCAGCACACAACAATCAGAAGTACCGCTCCCCAGAGGAAGAACTGGTGCTGAAACAAGGGTGTGGCTATTGCGTGCTGCGTTTTCAGTAAGCTTGGACTGTTAATGAGCAACATTTCTGTTTCCTCGATTTGGAGTATCCAGCCTTCCACGTTAATGAGAGAGATATCATCACTTATTGTGTTTGGCTTCTGTTGAAATTCAGTGGAGAGTTCCACCAAGAATATAAACAATTATCTGATGAAGATCTCATTAAAGCATGTTTGTCTGACATCAGTGAATTGACTGATAAATTATAGTAAATTGCAGCTATGTACACAGTTTTTCCACATATGCTTTCCTTTCCTCAGACACCTCACACATGTTTAGTTCCAATTAAGGACCCAGTTAACCACTCAAGTTATGTTTGACAGTTTTATTTCATTTTTTAAAGGACAATGCCAAACCTAATCTCTCTGAATAATTCCAAAGCATTATTTTGATGGCTATATTTTAGCTTGAAGGCCACTACACAGTGCAACACCTCCCTTCTATTACTTTCCACTACCTGTCTATACTCTCTCTCATCCTCTGTGTCTGCCTCCTCATCCCTGCCTATGGCCTTTTTTGACAGGATTTAGAAAAGACTTCAGATGACTTCTCTCTTTTTCTTCACATCTTTCCATTGTCCCGTTCTTTTCTTTCCCTAAGAATTGCTTTTTCATCTCTTCCTTATTCATCCTTTTATCCCCCCAAACCCTCCATGCTTTCCCTCACTCAATTTTATCTCTTTTTTCCCTCAAATCCCCTCTGTCCTCTGTTCAACTCCTCCCTTCACATCCCCCCAGTTTCCCTGCACCAGTAGAATATTACAGAATGTTCTCTTTGCTACCCCCAACCCTTTCATGGCTTCGCTCCTTTTCCCTCTCTAAAATCTCTCCATGGTATCCCTCTTTCATCCCCCCCTTCTTTTCTCGTCCTGCTGTCTTATACTCATTTTTTTTCCCTTGCTGCACACTCACGCTTCCTCCTCTCATTTCACAGTCATTTATGGTAACCCTTCTTCTAAGTCCTCAACGTCAGTCTCTCTCTCTCTCCATCTCCCTCCTCCACCCTCTCGCAGTTCCTCTACCCCTCGTCTCATTTCCCCTCCTCTTGATTAGTTGACCCTTTTGACCGTTTCACACCCCCATCCCCTCCCTCTCCTCCCCCTCTCCACTTCTTCCCCGGCTCCACTTGTTAAGCTGCATGATTAGTTTCTCACAAACTCATTTTCATAGTCAGATCCCGGGCATGTGTGCACATGGTAGTCTTGAATCACAGGATCACACTTAATTGTGGGTATTGGTGGAACATCAGGCGCCTCATCCAACTTTAATAAAATGTAGTATGTGGTAGCATCCACACACTCATACAGATGTGTTTCTCTTACGCCATGGCTAAGCAATTCAAAGGTTTGCTTGACAAGTCCGATGCTACAGAGTGCTTTTGCTGCTTCCATCTGTCACTCACTGATGGGATTTAACGCTGATTTAACACTTCCAACCAGCCAGTAGAGGAATGAAAGGAAGCAGACAAACACACACACACACACACACACACACACACACACACACACACACACACACACAGTTGCAGAGAAACTATACCCTAAATGCCCCCCTCACTAGATTCAGCAGGGGCAGTGGACTGTCAGAAAATTAGAAAAAAGGACAGAGGGATTGAGAGACAGACAGACAGACAGAGAGAGGCAGAGAGGGAGAGATGAACAGATGGCCTTATCAGAGTGTCCTGCGCCTTGTGTTTAATTTGGACACAGAGAGGGAGAGAGAAGCACAGAGGGAGCGTGAGTTGAAGAGAGGGAGAGAGTTACATTATATTAGTCACAGTAGGAATTTAACAGTAGAACCCCCAGCAAGTCCCACTGTAGCACACAGATGTTTTACCATATTAGATCTGGTGCAGAGATTCCCTCTGGGATACTACCACACGAAAGAGCTTGTGTTTTAGCTGTCACATATCAGTGCTAATTTGTACTTGAAAATTGAAAATCTCATTTGTGTTTGCATGCAGGGATTGTTCCAAGTGGGAATAATGAGGGAGATGTGCAGCGAGGTACAAATCTACATCTATTAATCTCCCTTATGTTTAGAAATACAACTAACTAGAGCCTTACCAATCCTTGATTTATAAAAGCAGAAAAACAGATTCCAGTATTAGTCTTTTTGCAATTATCCCTCAAATGTGGTTGTCCAACACTTGTGATAAAGATATGTAATGGAGGCAAGATAATTTACAGTTTTATCAGCAAACTTGACTGTCTCAAATTAAATCAGTGCACTGAAATAGTTAACTTCACTGTGAATTTAATTATTATTGATTAGTGTATTTTCTCCATCACAATCCCGGAAAAAAAAAGTTTTCACACGAATAACAAATAAACATTTACACCAATACCAGCATACCTGTCACAGGCCAATACTGGCCAAACCGTATATTAGCAGGGCTCTGCAACTAAGAAAATATTTTCAATGTCAGTTGATCTGCTTAATAATAGTTTAATCATTTAGTCGATAAAATGTCAGAAAAATGTAAAAAGAAAAATATTCATCACAATTTCTCCGAGCCCAAAGTCTTCGAATTGCTTCATTCATGTAAACAAGTCCAAAACCCAAAGATTCTTCGTTTTGTATCATACATGACAGAGAAAAGCAACACATACTTACATATGAGAAGCTGCGCATACGACGTTTTACATTTTTAAAGGACTAATCCAATAACTGCTCTAGTTTTGGTTTCACATTGTTGATGCATAGTTATTGTTAATAATACAAATAAGAATCTCCATTATCAGCCACTAAGCAGCAACACCCATGTATTCATTGACATTAATTTACATCCGCGTATATGCTGTTCACTGGACTCCTGTCTTTTTAATGCAGAATTTGGTGGTGGTAGGCCGCCGGCCTGTGCGCAAGGTCAGGGGTTAGAGCTCAGCCTTTTGTCAACAAATTCAGAGTGGCTGGTCTCAGAGCTGTAAAACTTATTTCCCTTCAGGAGAAACATTAGAAGGACACGACACCCCGTATGAGTGTTTGGACCACAGTTATGTAGCACAAAGCATTTGACAGAATGGTGACAGAGGGTTTGTTTGGATTCAGAATGAGTTTACTTCAATTCTTGGCTGCCTTTGGTGTTTATTATGCATCTAGGTTAAACATTGTTACAGCATTACAGCATATGACCTCTATAGTAGCTTTAGAATGATTTCTGTTAACATCGCTAGCGTGTATATCTTTCTCAATTTGTCTATATTTAAGCAAAAAGGGATCATTTATACTCCTGATAACGATTACAAATGGAACTGCATAAATCCATATTTAATAATTTTACTTTGCCATTCTCTGCAGTATTTGTGATAGCTTTCCCCTCCTCAGGGACACTCACTGACGCACAGCATAGAAAGACTTTGCATGCTAACAAATTCCTGCCAAAAATGTACAAATGCACACTTGTGCTAATGCACAAACTGAATTTACAGTAGTCATTCATACAAAACTGTCCTTGCTTCATCCTAGCCCTCCAATCCATCCTCCCTCTCTCTCAGGCCACACTGCACTCTGGGCCTGTTTAGATTTTAACCTCGTACCTCCCTCCTCTCTCTATCTATCCATCACTCTATCTCTCCCAAGGCTACTGCCACTGTATTTCCTCTCTTATCTCTCCCCTCATCTTTTCCTTTTGTTCTTTGCCGTTGATATCTCTCTCTCTCATTTAATCTGCACTCTCTTCTCCCAGTTTATCTCTCCCTTCATCTTTGCTCTACTTCAGATGCAAGTGTTAGTACATAGACACACATGCACGTGCAAAATCGAACACACAAACACACTCCATGCACATCTGTTTGGTCACCCTGGCATCCGCTGATCTCGGTGTAGGTGAAATTAAAGTGTGATAAGCAGCTTACCAGGTGTGTGTTGTCATGCTTCACTGCTCTCCAGGCAGCACTCTGCTCCCTGTTCTTTGATTAGAGCCAAAACGAAGCCTACACACATGCTCATACACATGCATGCACGCGCGCACACACACACACACACACACACACACACTTAGAGAGACATACATTGTACTTCCCATGTTGCACTTTATGCATAATGAATTATTAAAAAGGCAGAAGAGACTTCAAGTAGTTAACAATAACTGATAGAGCAGAAGATCGATACACTTATTAAAATATAATAAAACTTTACAGTGGTGATATTGATTTAATGCACAACGTTCTTAGGGCGATAAATTGGAGTAGTGCCAGTGTTACTGCTGGATCATGCAAACATGACGGGAGCTGTAATGTATTTTATTGAGCGTGGACCCAGAGAGAGAATGAGTGAATTTGTTATTTATGTCCCGCACTGAAATGACTGTGTTTATTTACATGCACAGTATGAACTCACAGGGACTGACTCACTGCTACTTCTTAACAGTTAGTGTTTTATCACTTGATTCTTTAAGGAAAGCAAAACATGTCTTTGAAATAAACGTCATAAGAAACATGAAATTATGGTTCACAATCCGAATTTGCCTGTCCCTGTGGTCTGTCTGTAGTGTGTGGAGAATGACTGTGAAGTTAGGCCCGATCATCTCATGTGTCCATCATCCAGAGCTCCTAGTTGATGTTTATCAGATCCTCTCAGGGCGTGTAATGTGTGCATGTTGTGTATGTTCTGTGTGTGTTTCCATGTGGAATCTAAGATGCCTGGCAGGCAGCCTCCCTATGGGGCAAAGCTATGATGAGCAATTATCCACTAGGTCGACTTTGTAGGCTAATTTAGCATATTTATGTGGTCAGCAGCACTGTTTACTATTCCCCTTCACTGCTTACTGCTGCACTTTCAATTTAGAACAGACCCCAGCTCACTCTCTTTCTCTCTCTCTCTCTCTCTCACTCTCTTTCATTTTCTCTCCGTCTCTTCCTTGCCATCCCTCTGCCTCTATCTCTCCCCGCCTGATGGGGTTTGTGATGTGTATCGCTCCCCCCTCCCTCGTGCTGTTTCTCTATTTTTATCCTCACTGTGTGTGGGATGGAAAGGGAGTAGAGGGACAGGTGTAGAATCAAGTGTGTGTGTGTGTGTGTGTGTGTGTGTGTGTGCGTGCGTGCATGTGTGCGTATGTGTTTGTGTGTGTATAAGTGAGCAGTAGAGAGACTGAGGAGGAGCCAGAGAGAGTGATACAGAGGGGGGTGTAGGGAAGAAGGGTGTTAGTGTGGGGTTGTGTACAGTTAAGACCAAGGGGGATTTAGCTAGTTGGTTTTAAACAAAAGTCCTAGCTATGTGCGTGTGCCTGTGTGTGAGCGCTTGTGATGTATGCGCGTTCCCATATGTGTGTCCTCATGTGAGTGCATATGTGCATGCAACATGGACAGAAGAAGAGTGCCTGCCTCATATTTCACCACAAAATTGAGGCAGAATCTAATCATAGCCTCATAAAAGCCTGACCCTGGAGAGCGCCTGCCTCTTTAAGGCCTGACACGCATGCACATACACACATCCATGCACGCACGCACGCATGCACACACACCCATAAACCCATGCACACACACTGAGCAACATTTGTAGCTTTGCCAGTTAGAAAATTATGTTTGAGTGAACACATGATCACCAGGTTATGTGACTGTTCGCTGCCAAACCTGTGTCTCTTAGATGCCGAGCATTAAAGTAGCCTGAAGTTGAGCTGAGTCTATATCACATGCCATCTGTTTCGTAAGTGCAGCCAGCTACAGAAATCTGCAGGGCCCAGTTTCCACATTCATAGAATGAAAGGAACTGTTAAGTTGCAATTACCAGTCATCATTATTGCATCTGATACATGCTCTGATCCCGCAACTTAAAGCTGGATCCAGACCTTGAGCGAAGCACAGCATGGGCCGCTTTAGTGTGCCCTTTTAAATCCTGGATTCACGCATGGCTTATTGCAAGCTGCACACTTAAGGTGATGAATTTGGGAATGCCCAGAGGTAAAATCCTTATATTTAAAACAGACTTTAAAAGATAGATTTTATACACTGCAGTAGTTTAATTTAACTGATTAGTGGGTATCTTTCATTTATGTATTTTGGTTTTTAAGGAAGAAAACAAGTGCCAGAGAGCACAGTGTGCCAAAAAATCACTTAAACGCAGTGACCTTAACAGATGCCCAGATCTCAGCATTTGCACTTGCTTTGATCACGGATTTCCAGTGCCAGACGATAAGGCAAATATCTCAACCTTCTTACATCAGTTACTGTAACATTCAGCCTTCATTTCCATTCCTAATCACAGATTTTATTGAGCTGCTTTTGTTGTATTTTGAGAGCCGTCAAATACAGGGACTGAACACTCAAAGTTTACACTCAGTTGAGAGATAGAGCCAGATTAAGTGTTTGCAAACCCCCAATGGCCTGAATAGCTCACTGGTGGAGAGGACAAAAATGACCACATTATGTTTGAGGCAAAATTGGAGCCTTGTCTTATATATTTTGTAGATCAAATTGTACTTTTTTGCACAGTTACAAAAATAATTCTGTGTGAATATGATGTTAACTCAGCAAAAATAAGTTCCTCCAACTTGGATTTCAAGTTAAACAAAAAATCATGAAATTCCTGGATGTATGTGTGTTTGCTACTCTCCATGTGAGGCTGTTGGAGTAAAGCCTAAAGCCTTAAATCCAGACACCTTGTCTTATAATGTAAATTTATACGTCTGCACTGAGATAGACATATAGAGCTGGGCGCATACACAGAGGGTGAATGAGTGTGTGAATCCGTCTGAATGAAAAAGGGGGGAGGGTTAAGAGTGGTCGAGGAGGGCCATGAAGAGGTTTGGCATGAATAGGGGTGTATAGACAGGGAGGGGGTAGGGTGAGACAGGGGAGGAGTAGGGGAGGTCGGGTTAGAGAGAATGCGGAAACAAGACAAAAGTTTGCCATAATGAGCGTGGAGGAAGGGGCAGGCGGGTGGTGCGTGGAAGAAAGGGTTTTTTTCTGGGTGGTGGTGAAGTGGGAGGGAGTCAGGGCGCACTTCTGTCAGTTTAAACAGAGACATCTGTCAGAGGGGGCCACTGCTGTGTGTCTGCATACGTGTTTGTGTGTGTGTGTGTATATACACGTATATGTGTGTGTATGTGATTAGGGGCATGAGGGGATGACAGGACTTTAGTTGCACCTGGGGTGTGACCTCCGTTCTGAGGACTCCTCTTTAACCACACTTCAACCTGCTGTCGACATTATGGCCTTTCACACTGACCACAGGGCAAATCTGGAGCACACTATTGTAGATCACCACACTTAACAATGCTCTGTTCAACAACAGAAGATAAGAGAATAGGATAACAGTTGAGCCTTGCTTGTTTTAATGCAGCATAGGAAAGGGTTTAGGTTTAAGGTTTTGTCGAAAAGTTTCTTTTGTTTTGTTCACGTAAATTTGTATTTTGCAACGCATTTGTAGCTGTTGAATATATAGTTGTGTGTGCTTCTTCACTGTGTGCATACAGTTTGTTACATTTTTTTGGTTTACAGAGGCTAATTGCATTTTAGGTGATATTTAGGAATAACTTTTAATTCACAAGATAGAAACTTTATAAGATAGAAACTGTATTATTTATTTATAACATTTCTTTAATCAATTATAATTTGCTTTCTGACACAAAGTGTACTCACTAGATTCATAAAAAGGAGGAGGAGACAGCAGCAGAAGAATTTATCTAAATTTACAAGGCAAGCCAAACATAGTCTGTGTGGATTGAAATCAAATTTCTATCATGTTGGTGGGTGAGTGTAGCCGAACTCAGTTTATTTAGAAATTGTAAATCTCACTTTTGAGTAGGGCTGTAGACAATAGTTCACAAAGCGACGAGCATGTTTTAACGGCACCTAACACCGACATCTAACAGCCCAAGTAATAACATTTTTATAACAAAAATCCCCCAAATTGTAATATAGTTAATTACTTACATTAAAAGATCATATTCTGTGTCTACGTCATCACTCTCATACCAAAAAGAAGTTATAATCACTGATGAAATTATATTTAATTTAAAAAAAAACAACCAAACACATTTAATGAAATGAAATTTGAATCAAAAAATGTTTTTTGGCTACTGAAATTAAAATAGACCCACGACGCTTCCTCTGAAGACTTCCTAGAATCTTTCTCTAAATAAAACAATGACATTTATATAGCCTTACTTATGACTGGCTCCCCAATGTAATAGATGCGAGATGAAATTAAATAAAAAAACATGCCAGTATTAATTTATTTTTCTCCAATGGTGCATGCAAAAACAGAGTCAGTATTAGTCTATTTTTACTTCTGATTATGCCTCCACAAGAGCATGGAGGCCATTTGCATGTTTGGCTTGCCTACATTATTTTGGATCCTGTGCTGTAACTATCTGAGCATCCAGAAACGTGTCACTGGCACTGCATTGAATGTAATCACACTGAATATGAGATTTTTGCAATCATGAATTTGTATGGCTTTGAGCAGCCTTTTTAATTCACCAGCTCATTTCCCAAAGGACTTACACTCCCTAAAATAGAAAGAAGGTCCAAGTGCATAGGTCTAACAGTTATCCGCTATAATGCCGTTGGATTATGTTGGACTAAATCCAAAGGATCAAATTTCAGTGAGTGCTCCAGTACTGCATGCAGAATGCTCTCATTGGGGTTCGACAAAAACAGCATAATATTATAGGGATCAACAGGGTAGTTAGTTCAGCTTTATGCATGGTTTGATGCCATTACTATAGAGAGTGATAAAGACTGAAAGAGAGGGAGCAAGAGAGGAGAATATGTTGGTAATCCATGCTCCAGTGGAGAGGCTGATGAAGGGTTAACTGCCAGATAAAGTATTGAGTGTAGGAGAAGGAGGGCAGGCTTCTCAGGTGTGAAGAATGGAATGAGAGAGAGACAGAGGATAGAGGGATGAGAGCAGGGGGATGGGCCGCTCAGGGGCCTGTATTATGGTTGCAGGCCCCCGTCGCCAGGCAACGGAGCTGAGCGAGATGCCAGGTTGCTAGGTAACCTGAGGGATGCAAAGCCTAGCGTGGTGTGATAGAGAGAAAGAGGCGGGGTGGAGCTGTGCTGCTGGGCTGCTCCACCTTCCAGCTCGCACTCGCTGTTTCTCACATCTCGATGTCTTCATCCAGCTGTGAATGAGAGCTGTTCACCAGGGAGCCGCACACACTTTGCATGCTTCAATATCCTGCCTGAAATGTAAACACAGGATATAAAAGCACAGCCTTTATTGACTGTTCTTACACACAATAAAGCTGATAAATCCTGTAGCACTGATTATCAGTCTCTTACTGGATTTTTATAAAGTTTGGACAGTATGACTGAAATTGATTATTATAGAATTATAGCTTGATGTACCCATTTGTTCTCGATTTATTAATTAATTGTGGTTTATAAACTCACAATTGTGGTTTATAAAATGTCAGAAAATGGTGAAATATGTCCATCATGGCCAGAGCCTAGTGCAACTGCTTGGCTTCTCCAATATACCATTGGTAGATATGTATTTAACTGGCATAGTAGTATAATAGTCATATAACTGAAAATATTCACACTGGGAATTTGCCATCTTAATTGACTTGCTTAAATCATCTAAAAATCTTAAACCTTTGAGAGCATTCTGGCTTAGTTCAAATAAAAAACAGATGTCCCTACCTACATGATAGTCACAGACAGACAGACAGACAGACAGCTAGATGGCTAGATAGATAGATAGATAGATAGATAGATAGATAGATAGATAGATAGATAGATAGATAGATAGATAGATCGATCATTAGTTTGGCTCACAATCATCAAGCTATTCATTAAAAAACATGATAATTATTTGTGAATATTACTCTAGTATAAATTCCTGCAAAGTCAGGGAGCCACTCCACCTATAATGAGGTAGAAACAATAGACTTCTTCCAATCAATAGTGTCTCTACTACATGACTTTGTGCTAATCCACATGAAACTGTATTTTCAAGTAACTAAGTAGGTCTTTTGTCCAGTTAAAAATCAAGGCAGAATTATATTTAGCATTTATAGAGTCTTATTTAAAACAGTGTTTTTAAGAGAGACAAATATGGGATGAACAGTGCTGCTATTTAGCTCAATTTTGGTTTTGCCAAATCAACACAAAGATTCACAACACTGATGATAATGAGTTTGCATGCCTGCAAGGCATGTTACAACAGTGGTGGAGAAAAAGTGAATGAGAGAGCAGAGAGAGAGATGAGGGAACGGATGGAAAAAGATTTTTTTTAAAAAGAAAAAAAAGTCAGAGATGCCCGTGTCATCAGGCAGGGTGTAGAGGGGGGGATTATGAAGTTGAGAGTGGAAAGAGGGGAATTGAGGATGGGGGAGAGGAAGAGGGAGAAATGATGCCAGATCGTGGAGTAGGGATAAAAATAGTTTTCCTTTCTTGTGCACTCTGGAAAATGGACATCTGAAATTGTGTGGATGGAGTGTTCCAGAGGGAGATTGAAGGGGGAAGGGTGTGTGTGCGTTAGTGTGTGAGAGGAAGAGAGATATGAAAAGAGAGTGTTTATGTGTCTTTGTACACACACGCACACACACACACACACACACACACACACACGGCATTGTCTGTTGTCATGCTGTGCACTGTAATCAGTTTTATATTTCTGTTTGTAGGAACATTTGTGGAGAGTTGCCCTCCAGTGTTTTGGTGGCCAAAAAATAATCAAAAGACCAGAGTGATAACATTGATTCAACACTGAAGCTGAATCCATGTTCCAAATAGTGCGTGTACACACACATTTACATACGCACACTTCCCCCTGCCCTCATGATGTGGTGCAATGGTTTGTTCCACTGATATTGCGTTGGTGGGGGAGGGGGTCGAATACGATTTGATTGGATAATCCAAGGATTTAATATCCCCTAATCCTGGCACAATCCTCTCTGCATTACTGCTGGGAGTAAGATTAACTGTATGTGTGTAGTATGTGTTTGTCTCTGTGTGCACAGAAGGGCGGGAGCTCTGGGAGTGGAGAAAAGTGTGTGCGTCTGAGTGCATATGTGATTGACATGTACTGTGTGTATATTTGTGTTGGCACCACAGCATGTAAATGGAGCTGTGTTTGCATGCAGGGTTCGGTCATGCCTGTACAAGTGGATGTGCCTCCACTGAGTGCGAGTGGTCATGTGAGCTCACGTACCATCATATATCACAGATCTCGGCCTCATGCATGGCCGCGCCGCTACTCACATATACGAATTCGCATTCCTCAGAGATACAGAAACTCTCAGCGAGGGCTTCTTAGTATGCAGCAGGGAGGATCAAACCACGCTGCTACAGTACAGAGCCAGCTCCTTGTACGTGCACACGTTTGCAGATGGTTACTGTTGATTAAGTCTTAATTGGAACGTGAGTAATTAGAGCATAATTTGAGTTGAAAGGAGCGTGCGACTGCTCATGTGTGTTGGAGTAATGGAAGAGCGAAAGACAGAGTTGAGTACAGTGTGACCGACTAGCAGGGACTGTACTTTATTTGCATTTTTCTCTCAGGCTCAAGGGAATTTTAATTACACTGCTACAATATAGATTCAGTTTCTTCACCTTCTCCCTCTCCTTCTCTTCCTTGGAGCCAAATCACACATCCGTCTTCCTCTGGATACTGCCCCTATCTCTACGGAATTCTCATAAATTCTCTGTCCTCATACATTTTTTCTACTACTGCGTGCTTGTTTCTCCTGTGTTACATCAACCCAGAGAGAGATGGGAAGAGGACAGCCAGCGAAGCACTCTCCGGCACAAATTCTTTGTTTACCAGAAGAGCACAGCAGTCGCCCTTGGCAACCAACATCCTTGTTTACCTACTCAGTGTGCCGTCATATGATTGCCATGACAACCATCCGGTTGCCATGGCAGTTTTCCGATGCCATTGTGTTGTCTTTGTAGCAGCAGTGTGTGCCTCTCACCTGCTGTCTACACTTGCATTTTTCCATCTTCTCCAAGTCTTAATGCATTGCATCAGATCTAGATGATGTGGTTACTTTAAATGATCAACAGGTCAGTGCAATTTAAGCAAACACACACACGCACTGATTGATATGTGGTAGTTTATAATCATTAGGTGCTTCTCTTCACTCTGTTTTATGGGCACAGGGATGAGCTTGAATAGGCCTAATGAGGGAAGAAATGGAAGAGGTGATTGATGGATAGAAGGATAAAGAAAGGGTTAGTGGACACAAATCTTGCTACAATCAGCCTGCTCTACAACACGGCCCAAAATCAATGAACAAGACTGGACTGATCGATGAGTTGATAGTGCAAGATGGATGGCAGCGTGGATGGACAGCAATAGCGCCAGAACTGGTATATGATGGATGGATGGATGGATGGATGGATGGATGGATGGACTGTGTGAAGATTCTGAGGGCAGTGTGTGTGTTGTGTGTGTGTTTTCTGTTAAGACAATAAAGGGGAAGGGGTTAAAAATGTTCAGTCTCTCCCTCCTTTTCAGATGTTGTGTGTGTCAGTGCTTGTGTTTTATGTACAGATGTGTTTGCATCGGTTCGGGTTTGTATGTCTCCTCATGGTGTGTGATGGCCTTGCCTTAGATCAATAGCTTTGTGGTGACAGCTTAGAGCTGATTAATCAAATGTATGGACCAGTCTCTCTCTGCACTGCCCTCTCCTCAATTACCAGCTTCATTACATTGCCTTAACACCCCACTGGGACCATTCTCCATTCTTCCTTCTCATCCCCTCCCTTTCCCCTCCCTCTCCACCCTCCTCCTCCTCTCTGTCCCTTTTCTCATCAACTGTTCTTCCCTTATGAGTTTTTCTCCTCCCCGTCTTCTCTTAGATTGGAGATATATCTAATTCAACCACATCACATTTTGACTGGCAGTGAGACAAGGCATTAATTAGAACAGTTTACACTTTGTTCCAGCAGAGGAGTGAGGAACTTTAAATCTGAGCCTGACTGATAACAGTGTTTATTAAAAAATATATAATCTGGTTGTTTTTCTTTGCGACATTTCAAAGCTTGGATTGGAAAAAGTAGGAGTGTCCATCCCACACACACTGCTTTTTTCGTCTTTTTTGGCTTTGCCTTGTGTATCAATGTCACTCCCTTCAATCCCTCCTCGCTCCATCCATCCTCTCTAGATCCATCCTTTTTTCTTCTCTCCCTTCCTTGCACTCCTTGCCTCTTTTCATTGCCATCGTTCTGCAGCCCTTCTCCTCCCCCACCCCATCCCTCTGGCATTATCACTCTGCTTCATTGCCTCAGTGCTATGACTAAGCACTGTGTGTAGCATGTTTCTGCGTGCCTTTCTGTGTGTGTGTGTGACAAACCTGTGTGTCTGCACATGGTGCGTGGAGAGGCTGTTCAAGACGTGTGTTTGTATGCATGCATTAGCACTCTAGGCGGTGAATCTCTGTAGTCGTGACATTTTTTCGATAGAGTCAGAGTCACGACTGAATCACGCCCCTGTCCTCCCCCTCTTTCTCCCTCTATTCTTTTTGAATCATCCTCTCAGGGGCAGCTCCGCTTTCATCCTCCCACTCTCTGTCTCCTTTTCTCACTCCTCATGTAATGCTTCTTTTTCCAGCACTTCCATTCACTCCCTGGGTTCCTCTTGGCCTTCCACCTGCCCTTTTGGTTGGTCGAAGTCAGTCGGAGTCCCCCAGGCCTCTCTCTATCTCCGTCTCCCTCTCCATCCTTTTATTTTTAGCTGGCTGCGCCTGTTCCCTTCAAACACTTGTCATCTCATCCCACTACAATATCTAACCCCCCCCCCAGCCCATCTCAATCTACTCTTGTCCCTCATCTAATCCGTAGTTCTTCTGTAATCCAGATCAACTGGCCTGCATTCTTAATCTTGTCACTTCTCAATCCCCCCTTCCATTCTGTATGTGTGTGTGTGTGTCAGTGTCTGTGCAAGAGAGCGAGATCAGAGATAAAAAGGTTGTGTGTGTTTTGACGCAGAACTAGAGCTACCAGGGACAAAGTTCAGTCACACCTGTCACCTGCTAACCTTGATTTAGCAGCGACTGAAAGACACTTAGACAAACCTAAACACACACATACACACACAATCAGTTCAGCATTTCAAGTTTTAAAAAAATTCAAAAGCCTTGGTAACACATTGCAATAAAATGAAATATATTAAGATATATAATTGAGGTCAGTGACTTCTGTTGTGATTTATTTTCATTTGTCATGCTCTATTCTTATGGTAGTTTTATCTTCCAATAGTTTCTCATTTCAAAATGAGTCTGCTGGCACATTTACAGAATAATGATTAACGGGCATTATCTTTGTAAAAGAAATAGATGAAAGGTATCTAAAACCAGAAAACAAATGTCAAGAGGCTGTTAACTGTGAGTGGAGTCAATCCTAAAGAGTCCTGTTCTAAGACAGACATGTTTGTGTTGACAATCTGTGTTGACCTTCCTTCTTGTTTTTTTCCTCAGATGAATCGGCCAATCCAGGTGAAACCAGCTGACAGCGAGGGCAGAGGAGGTGAGACACGCACCTGAACACAGTTACACACAGACAGGGGAAGGGTAGGTGTCAACTTGGATCAGTTAGAGATGGAAAGTAGTCAACGGGGTGCTTGGCAGCTTACTCAGTCTCACGCATTGAGTAAATAGCACACATTCAAATCATGGTCCATCCACTCCCCTCCCCTATTATTAATCTCTGCAGTCAATACTGCTCCCTGGTGGACACAAATGGTAGCTGCCAAGAGAACACAACTTCTCTATGCTTGTCAACAGAGGTGTGACGAAAGTTGATTTTGTTTACTTAATTCTTCCCCTTTGTCCTTGGTATCTCAGAGGACAGGAAGTTGTTTGTGGGCATGCTGGGGAAGCAACAGAGCGATGAGGATGTCAGAAGGCTTTTTGAGCCCTTCGGCAGCATAGACGAGTGTACTGTGTTGAGAGGACCTGACGGCACCAGCAAAGGTAAAATACGTAAAGCATTTAATTTAGTTGTATTTACTTTGTAATGTAATTCAGTCTGTGTGCTGTAACTGACAGATTGACTCTGTTTGGTTGCAGGCTGCGCTTTTGTAAAATTTCAAGGACACGCTGAAGCCCAGGCTGCCATCAACAGCTTGCATGGAAGCCGCACAATGCCTGTAAGTTGCAGACAGACACACAAGCACACACTAAATAATGTTTGCATGGCCTTCCAAAGACATTAATAGAAGTTACATGGTAGAGTTCAATTTTAAAGTGAGTAAAATGTAAATAATGTAAGCATCTGTCTGCTTTGGTCCTGTCCTGGGCAGGGCTGTAGCTACCACTGAGGACAAAAGGTCATATCATATGTATTTCCTTTTTGGCAAATCAGGTTTTTTAGGAACTTGGAGGGGGTTCGACATTGATTACAGTCAGATTCCAGAGTATTTTTAGGACACTATACATTAAATTAAACTTGTTTAGCCTAATAAATAAATCAAACAAATAAAAGATTAATTATTTCCCTGTCATTGTATTATTCCTGGCATTTGTTGGGAAAAGAAAATTGAGAAAATTCTCCTGTGTCTTCGTCTGAATAAATAACTGAATAACACACTGATTTTTCTGAAAATGCATCGTCACAATGCTGAAAACGATTTGTCTTAACCCTAACCCTAACTCTTAAAATACATGTGTTTTGCAGGCAGAAATAAAATGTACAGAAAATAAAACTTGATGAAGCAATAAATACAATATTTTTTAAAATCCAAATATTAGAAAAGAGTTTACCTAAATCAATAATTTCTGGTCAAATTTGCCTGGGGGATGGGGAACAAGGACCTGATTAGTATTTTCATCAACCTGGTTACTGGAAACAAATGAATAAAGATAACATTTCTTGTGACTGCATTTGAAACTTGACGTCTCCACTTTTCTTTTTCAAGGGAGCGTCGTCAAGTCTGGTGGTGAAGTTCGCCGACACAGAGAAGGAACGGGGGCTGAGGAGGATGCAGCAGGTGGCCTCCCAGCTCGGCATCTTCAGCCCAATGACCCTCAACTTCCCCGCCTACAACGCCTACACACAGGCGGTCAATGCACAGGCAAGCAGCACATGCACATTTTCGTGCACAAACACTCACTGTGCTGCACGCACATATACACACTAAGTTTGTAAGGGGAGTGCTGTGCTTATGAAAGGATGTAATAAGTTTGAAGAGGCTATCAGTGGTCTAATTGGGGGTAATGTTGTTACACAGACAACAGAACATACGTCATCTGGCATTAGCTTTCCCGCAACACACAACCATTAACCCACTGACTCAGGACATAATGGCCTTGTAATTAGATCTCTATTCATCTGTTCCTCCATCACTCCCTCTCCCTGTGCCTTCCTCTCGTTTCTTTTCTCTCTCTTTGTCCCTCTCTCTCTCTTTTTCCCATATCCATTTAACTGTCTCTTTGTCTTCTCTCTCTCTCTCTCCCTCATTTCCCTCCTCTCCTCCTCCCACTGCATCCCCTTACTCTCTCTCTCTGCTTCCTTCCCTGTCTACAGCTTGTCCAACAGCAGGCCCTGGTCGCCCAGTCAGCGTACTTGTCTCCTGCGGCAACAGTTGCTGCCGTACAGATGCAGCAGATGGCGGCGCTCAATGCCAACGGAATCATTGCCACACCCATTACACCCATCACACCATCCTCGGGTAGGCTCCCACACGTTTCTAACAGTATTTTGAGCAGTTATAGCAAGATAATTGAATGAATGATGAATAACAGGTGTAATAAAGGGTTTATGTCTGTAGGTACAAACACTCCACCAACTATTGCAGCAACACCTGTGCCAGCTCTCCCTCCACCAATGGGAGTGAATGGTTATAGCAGCGTCCCAGCCCCCACTAATGGACAGCAAGCAACAGAAGCACTATACACCAACGGTGTTCACCCATATCAAGGTATTTTGATAAAAACACAAAGAATTATACAGACATAGAGACTGTGGCAAATGAGACCTTACAAATTGTTATATTAATTTCTTTATTATTCTCACAGTTTTTCATTTTTCTGACTCTCCAGCTCAGAGTCCAGCAGCCTTGGACCCGCTACAGCAGGCGTATGCAGGCATGCAGCACTACACAGGTTGGTGTGTAGACAGATTAAAATGCTGCCTGGATTCTTCAAATATATTTACTTCTAGCAAGATGCACATACAGTGTATAGTATACTCAATTTGCACAAATGGCTCAGCAGACAAATTAACAAAAGCAGTTATGGGATGTAACTAAGAAAATTTAGTTATGTATGGTACTTTTACTTAACTTGGTTATTTCCATTTTCTGATACATTTTACCTCCAATCCCACATATTTTGGAGGCAAATCATCCACAACCTTTATTTCACAACTTTAGTTGCTAGTTACTTTGCATATTGTAAGCTGCATTATAATTTTTAATGAATACTCTTTATTAGCAATCAGATAATTAAAAAAAACTAAACATCTGAATATTCAATCTTATAATCACCCCATCAACCCATGAGAAGTTTACATAGAAAAATACTTGGTAATACAATTGATTTAGGACTTTTGGCTACGTTTTACAATACTGGTTAAAAGGCAGTTTTCTTATTTAATAGGCAGGCTAATGTAGTATACAGACAAACTCGTAGAAAGCGCCAATGCCCAGGTACCTCAAGCTAATGTGACAAATACTCACTACATGCACAGGGTGTACTAGTGGGCAAATATACAAAACAAACAGGAAACAAGTGCACAAGGTCAGAAAAATGGTCACCTTCTCACTGTGTGTGGGGGTGGTTCATGGACAGTCATATATAAAAGAAAATAAACAGACCTTTGTTGCTTTGAAAATCACATCATCTTTTGGCCATGATAATTGCAAATATATATGTCCACATTACATTATGAGACATGAATGTTAATGTGTAGATAAGCATATGGCTCTTGCAGCAGTTTAAATCAGGATAGAATGTGGAACAAGACTGTCCAGGTGTCTGCTGCCTTCATTCTAAGGATAGAAATGTTTCAAGGGCAAGTGATTGAATTATTTTTGTTATGATTTATCTGATCTTATTGTGACACACATTAATGACTGGTAATATGTGATAAAGCTAATCATAGCCGTACAGTTAATCACTCTGTGTGTGTGATTCATACCTGTGGAGTGAAGGTGGACTGTAATGTGTGCATACCAGACACAACAGTGTCATTGTTAAGCAGACTTGCTCCTTTCAACTGTTTCAGTTAATAGTTTTCACCTTCAGCAGGAGACATTCCCGTTCTGACGAAATGACTCTATTGGATGCTTCTATGTTGCCACCTGTTGTTTTTATCCAATCAGATTTTATTATTGTCTCTCCCAATAGCGGCGTATCCTGCTGCCTACGGATTGGTTGGGCAGCCGTTCCCCCAGCAGCCAACACTGGTTGCCCAGCAACACCAGCAGCCCCAGCAACAGCAGCAGAGAGAAGGTGATGTGACTTCCTGTCTGTCTGGGGCCACACCCCTCTCTCCAATGAGCTTATTTAAAGTTGTTTATCACGAAGCTTTCACAGCCTGAGATCATTTATCACGCTCTCTCTAATGTGTGTGTGTGTGTGCGTGTGTGTGTGTGTGTGCGTGTGTGCGTGTGTCCCAGGTCCAGAGGGCTGTAACATCTTCATCTACCACCTGCCTCAGGAGTTCAGTGACTCTGAGATGCTGCAGATGTTCCTGCCCTTTGGCAATGTCATCTCAGCGAAGGTGTTTGTTGACCGTGCCACCAACCAGAGCAAATGCTTCGGTGAGACTCACAGACAGGGGGGAAAGGGGGAGGGAACGGGAAGAGCAGATGTATCGGAGAAAGGAAAGGACGAGTGAGGGGGTGACTTTGTCGAGCATAAAATATTGTGGGACGACATGGAGGAGAGTTTCAATTAAAATGCATTCTCTTTTTCTCTTTCTTGCAGGATTTGTGAGTTTTGACAACCCAGCCAGTGCTCAGGCTGCCATCCAGGCCATGAATGGCTTCCAGATCGGCATGAAAAGACTGAAAGTGCAGCTCAAGAGGCCCAAAGATGCTAACCGCCCATACTAAGTGACAACTGAGAGGAGGAAGAAGAAGAAATAAAGAGAGGTGAGGTGGCGTCTAGGAGGTGCTGAGTGAGGTGAGGTGTTGTATGTTGGGGGGAGCAGGAGGATAAAATTTGGTTAGTGAGAGAGAAAAAGATGGAGAAGGAGGTAGCTTTGACACTGAAATGCTAATTAATGGTTAAAGTAAAAAAAATAGAAGCTTAACATGAGATATCAGTGGATAATGTAAGTTGGGTTACTCATATGAAGCAAAATAATCAATTCAGGAAAAGTGAAAATACTAAAATATTGTTTTCCTTTTTTATTTTCTTTCACAATCTTATTTATTTTCTTTCCTGCTGTTTTGATCTTTTCCTGAAACGGCAACTTACCTCACCCAAGATCCTTCCGTCCAATCATAATACACGAGGACCCCATCGCTATGGCAATGGTTGCCTAGTGACCGATAAAGCCCTGACCCCCCCTTCCTCTCGCATTGTTGTAAGTTGATTGGTTGGCCTGTGTTTGGGTTGCTGTGGCGATTGATTGCCTGTGTTGGTTGCCCTTTTGTCACCTCGAGCAACCAGCCATGCGTTGACCTGCATGTCCTGTTGCTGTAGTGACCACAGACTGTGTTTGGTGCATTGTGACTTTATTTTGTATTGACCTGTGCACATACTGATCAATAACTGTCAATAGCCAGGACTGCACTCAGAATCAATTGATTTAATTGGATATTCGATACACTTTCATTGCACAGTAATCTGATAAATTCTGTAGCAGCAACGCTCGTTATTTTCTCGCAGCTTTGTTTTTGATCAGTTTCTGTAGTGTTCTGTTTGGTGTCATTATTATTTGAACAAATTGTTTGGGTAAAGTAGTGAGCGTGGGCATCTGTGTGTGCATATGTGTCTGTGTTACACTGTTAGTGTGTAATACAGGAGTGCATAATCCTTGTTGTACTGGTGTCTGTATAGAGAGGTTTTCCAGAGGTTTCCATAGTGGACTGGTGGAGAAATGTAGAACAGCACTACAGTTTACTGCAAAATATGATGGGAAAAAACTAACATGCTATTATGAAGTTAAAACATGGCTACAAACTGTTCCTAAGCAAACAGGTTGGGACAGAGAAGAACAGAAAAGGTTGAGTTTAAAGAGAAAAGCACACTATTTTTGGGCGAGCATGCATTTTGTTGAGCTGTACTCTGATAGGCTGAGTTTTATATTCCTGGATTCTGATTTGTTACACTGTTTGATGTGGCACTTCAGTTTTTTTGCTCTTTTGTTTCTCTTTCTTGGTCTCTTTTACATCTTCTATCACTGCTTTTGTGGTGTTTCCTCCCCTTCACTACTCCCTTCCTCCTCCTCCTCCTTCTCCCCTCCAGACCCCTTATCTCCTCCTACTTGTTCCCCCTTTTTCTCTGTCTTTCTTCACTTCTCTTCATCCCGAACTCCACTTTCTATTCCTCTAGCTCGTGTTTTGAGGTAAAGGGTATGTGGTTGTTATGGTGGAAAAACAAGTGCCTCTTGCTTATTGGAGAACAGCCTTCAACTATAGGAATTCTGGGAGAAAGATGACACATAGCAAGTAGAGGATCTCTTTAGTTTGAGGTCATTTCAATCCTCCACAAACCCTAACCTTTACCAAAGAGGAGCAAACGTGTAGCCTCTGTCAGGCCAGTGTGTGGAAACGCCGTCACATGGCAGCACACATTATGAATAAAGCATTCTGTTTCTATTTCTAGACAAACTTTTACATAACAATTCCTTGCGGATAATACGAAGGTACTTAACGTCCAGTGGACCACCATTTGAACTGCTGCCCCTTCATCAGCCAGATTAAAATTATCACCCAGAATTTCTATACTGCAAATGCCAGAGAGTGATGCATGTCGGTAGTAGTGTTTGCTTGCCATGATCCAAGGCACATGAGTGCAGCACATGCCCATAAAGTCAAACACATAAACACATAGACCCAGATACTGTAGCTTTACAATCACACACACATAAGTTACATCCAGACACACATAAGGAACACGAAAAATGGATTTTCACTGTATTGAGTTGCATGATCCAGACACTGTGTGTGTATGTGTTAAAGCACCATGATTTATTGCTGTTGAAAGACGAGAGCTTTACAACTGTGAATGACGCCTTCTTGTTTTAACACACCAAGACGAAAGTGAAACTGAAGTCGAGCTAGGAGCATCCTAATGTCCTGTTTCTCTGCAAGTTAGCAGTCAGTCACGCGTACCAGAGTTTGGTTTGATGAGAGGAGCATGTTTGACAAGAAAAATGGAGCTGTAATATATTTATAACTTTGCTCTCTAACATATCCTCCCTCCTCTGTCTCTCCCTCCTTTTTTATATTATTCCCTCTACCTCCCGACTCTCCCTCCCTTCACAGGTGACCTTTCAGAGTCCAGCTGAGGTGGAATCCCAGGGTTCATAGTGCTTTCAGACTGTCTGCTACCTTTGAGCGTCCGGGGAGTGCAGCCACAAACACACACACACACACACACACACACACACACACACACACACTAATACACATGCGCTCTCAACACTGAACCTCAAACAGTACAAGGCTGATATACAAATGTACATAAATGTGCACAAACACACACACACAGACACACATGGTTCACAGGAGTCAGTAATCTTACCCATACAGCCAAGAGCTTGGTCTGACCGCGGTCTGTGTGGAGTTAGCCAACAGGGTGTTTTAGTACAGTTAAAGATGACTCAGACCAAGTATGTATGGAAGGTACTGATGAAAAATGCTGATATATCACTTCAATAGACTTTAATGTGTCTATACCATGTCTATTACATGACAAATATAGAGGGGCCGATGTTTCATAATAAAAAACGAAAGAAAATACAAAAAAGACAACTAAATGAGTAGGTTAGAGAGACTTTGGAGAAAATCCTAATGACCTGTAAATAATTTAGTTTACAAAGAGCAGCATTTAAAAAAAACAAGAAAAAATGCAAAAAGAATACTACTTTAGATAAACACTGAACAGGACACTACAACATTATTATTATTATTATTATTATTATTATTATTATTATTATTATTACCACTAGTAACATCATCGTCCTCATAAAGGGATATTACATTCCAAATTGTAAAATGGGAAATCACTAACCTATTTTAAATTTCTACTTAGATTTTAGGTGAAACTTGGGGGAGGGGGGATTGCACTTTTATTCGGGAGGTTTTAATATTTGAGCTATTTTTTATTTATTTACTAATTTATCAATTATTTTGTTTATTGGGAGAAGGGGGTTTGAGTGGGTTGCAATATTTTGATTTTAGAATTTTCTAGAGAAAAAACTTTTGAGGGCCTGTTTCTGTCAGACTCTTGCAATCGAGTAATTATAATGTATGTATTAATTATTACAGCAATTATATTTATTTCTAATTTATTGAATCCTGTTTTTGATCCACTCTCTTTTTAAGTTAAAATAAAAAGTATCATACGAAATGTCCTACTGTGAGTTATTGCATGTGCATGTGTTTACATGTTTGTGACTTAGGAAGAAAGAAGAAGAAAGAAAGACATTTTTTATTTCTATTATACAAAAATCTTGATTTGAACTGATTCATCACAGAGTGCACATCAGTCTTCTGACCAGAAGGGGGCGTAAGTACAACACATGTAACCAGAGAATGCCAAAGAGTGAGAGCGTATTCACCCACATAATGCTGATGTGCCAAGCTTGTTGTTATCTGCTGTGTTCGTTTATGGGAGTAAGCTACTTCAGGCTGCTATCAGCAGAATTAAATGATGTATTTGTTTTTATCTCTGAGAGCAAGACTCTCCTCCCTCTGGGACAATAATTCGACTAATGTTTTCACCCCATGACCTGATCTCATTCAACAAAAGAGAACGAACTTAATGACTTGGTGTGTGCTAGTGCTCAGACCAAATTATGAGTCAAGATAAATTATCACTGAGCTTGATGATTGTATAAGACAGTATTTTAATAAGAGGATCCAACACATGTATGAGACAAAGAAAAACTCCCTGCCTGGATTCACAACATGGTTGCTCTGTGGTTTGCAGACTTCTTAATAGCACTTGTGATGCAAAGTTAAAGAAAACATACAGTTCAAGAAAAAACTGATATATTAACCATGCACCCATATGAAGATGGCCTTATTTTAAGTTTTGTTCCAAAACATTGATTTAACTGAACTATTAAAGTTGTGATATTATTTTATTTTTTTTAAATGTTTAATTATGATTATCAACTGACTGTGAAGAAATACAACTGTTGATGTTTTGTATGTATCGTGTTGCGGGGATATTTACTGAAGTTATCATGTTAACCAGTTAGCAGATCAACGCTCATGTGGCAGCAGTGTAAACACCAACACTCCACCTCCAATCTCCCAGTAGAGATGACTAGATGAAAGGCTAACCGGGCTAACTGGCAGCAGTTACCCTGATGATATGCTACCACCTCTTTATTTTGAGTATGAACAATTACTATAGTGTGCCTTGAAAATGTTTTACCACAGAGTTGTGGGATGGTTGCAACCTTTAAAGAGTTGAAAACCAAAATCCTTATACAGCCTTAACGGTCACAGACTTTTCCTTTTCTTGGTCCATGTCTTTTTAATGGGATAGGTCCAAAAAGGCATATAATTTTAACCATCTGTCACTTTTTAAGATAAATGAAAATATCGCCCATGATCCTGGGGGGGGGGGTTATTTGAGGAGCATTGACAACCAGACTGACTGACCTTGTCCGTTGGACCCTCACATGTGTGCAGACTGTTGCTATCAAGAATAATCTCGAGGTTAGTCAGACCTTAAGTCACTCTGTGCATTATTATGTCAGTAAAAAGCCCCACATGCTTTTCTTATAGTTCATAGGTCAGTAGGATAACAAGCTAACCTTGGCTCAGTTCCCTTTGAAAAAACTCCAGGGGCTGGAGATAATGTGAGGGTGTGACATATCAAGAACGCAGTTGTTGATCAGTGACCATGATGGGTGATTACATATCTAATGAAATAAGAGAAATGTAGCGCCAGACTCGTTTGAAAAAGAGAAAGTGAGATTATTAAGAGAAACAGATTGATAAACACCACCTGTAATGCTGCTATATAAGTAACAGGATTCATACCAATCAGTAAAATTAATTTTACATTCAGATAGAAATTCACAGTAAGTGATTGTGTTTGCAAATAATGAGGTCAAAGGTCAGCCGAAGTGAAGCTGTGGTAAAAGCGTGGACTCCACGACCGAGAGAGGGGTCGACTTTATCCTCAAGCAGAGGCCGACATGACAGAAACTGAAGGGAAGTGTGATTAAAAACAAAATGAACCAGACCACGGGGGTCTGGTACCCATTAACCCAATTCGCCCCTGCATAAGGGGGGGGGTAAAACTTTTCTCTGAGCGGCACCAAAATGCGGATGTGTGTGTGTCAGCCAAACGCTTTCTCATGTGCTTGGACGTCATCCGCTTCCCTCCCTCTCCGTTATCCCCTCACTCACTCCTCCCTCAGTCTGCTCCTCTCAGTCCGCACTCGTGCCGGCCCGACATCCTCCTCTGCCCGGCCAAGACACCCACAAGGATCCCGCGGACTGCAGGGGACACAAGTTGGGCAGTTTTTTTTTTTTTTTTTTTTGGTAGGGTCACGAAGAGTGAGAGAGACAGAGGTACAGAGAGAGAGGCTCGTTGGGAGGGGAAAAAAAACTGCCGGTCGCATTGCAGCATCTCACATTTTCTCCCAACTTGTTGTTTTTTTTTTACCCGACATCAATGTTTTGATAAAGAAGAAGAGCAAACTTTGTGCTCCATGGAAAAATGTAAAAATCCACCCGGATACTGAACTCTGGACTCTTAACTGCGCCCTTCTGAGCTCAGTCAGCGGGCTGGGCTCTCTTCACAGGACCGTTAGGTTTTTTTCTTTTTAGCTAGCAAAGCTAGGTGGGGACCAGGTCCACTGTGTGGGAAAAGACCAAAACATTTTTTTTTCCTTTACTGCAGGCCTCATTTCTCGCTTCACTGCGAGGAGAAACACCAAAGTAAGTACGTTTCACTTTCATGTCGGCGGGGGGACGTTATTCGTTTATGTGCGCGTGAGTGGGTTAACGGTGGACGCAGGCACCGCAGCCCCGCTTCGCTGCGACGTCATTACGCATTCATGAAGGATTCGTTTCATTAAATACCCCACCGCAGGGCCGTGTGCGGGGTTAAACGCATAAATGGCGTCCTGTAGTTGTTCCTAATTGAAAGTACATTCTCAATCGTCAACATTTGGAGTCTCACATGAGGACAGGAGGGCTGGCTGGCGTGTGGCCCAGTGGAGGGTCTGTCTGTGAAGTTTGCTAACTAGCAGCAAATTATGTCCCGTTATTACAGGTCACAGTTAGCTACAACAGACGGACAGCATGCCAGGTGAAATTACACGTCGACCATTTTAATTGATTTTTCTTGTAAATTGACGTTATAGTGATTTGTTGTTTGGGACGTCTCCTGCTGACAAACTTGTTAGCTTTTCTGCTATATTCCCTCTCCATTGTACTAGCTAGTGAGAACACCCCTGTGGCAGGAGGACACCTACATCTAACGGTGCATTATGTAGTTTAAGGGGAAGACATTTGAATCAGAAGAAACTGAATAAACTGTCACAGCACAATACAATTGCATACATTTTTACTCTGTTTGTATTTGCAGGACCCTTCTAAGTAGCCTTGTTTTCTATCTGTAAACAGTATCCAAGAGACCTTATTTTGCCTTGAGGACAGCTGGTTCATCCAGTTATGGAAATACTGTATACAATGGGTAGATCAATAAGTGATGGCTAATATTAATCATTGTATCAATACTAGTGATAGACTGTATATCGGCCTGGCTGGTCACTAGGACAATGTTCAGCATTTTTTGATTATCAGTGTCAGTGTTTTTTGTGTATGATTGTCATTGAATAATTTAATTATACAGTATCCTTTATAGTGTGTCAGCACTGAATAATTGGTTATTCTTCAAAAGTAACTAAAGTTATCAAATAAGTGGAGTGGACTGGAGGTATAAAGTTGCAGAAAAATTGTAGTTAGTTACATCTCATCATTGGCTATCCTCAACTTTGACACCAAGAGTTTTAGGGCAATTGTGTATCAGTTCCAGTTATTGGTCCCCTTGATTACCAATAACCTGTATACGTATTGGCCCTGAAAAAAACATAGCCATCACCCTACTGTACACCAAGTACTTATTTCTGAGTTTGTATTATTGCCTCTCCTGTGTTTGAATTTCTTTTTCAAAACTACATATGCCCCCTTTCCACTGGTCAAAAATCCTACTTAAACCCCTGAAGATCAGGCTTTTGTGTGCAATGGGAATGTGTAAACTCGGCATTTACAACCCAGGTCATTTGACTATGGAGTAGACACGGCTCGGCTTGGCGATGATCTATATGTAAGACCTATGTGAGCGTGCTTAATTCAACCACACGGAGTGATGAGGCATTATCAACATCTGGTTTTGGCTTTAAATGAGGAATTTGGGATGCGGTCTGTTCAAGGATGTTTTATTACTGGACACAGTGTTGGAGGCAGAGCCCTGTTAATTCCTATGGAAGCTGCTCAGTGGTGTTTTGAAGCCAAAAAAGCTTCCAGGGTATGAAAATACCTTCATTTAATAAGCCTGTGTAGACCTGCTGATTTTGGTGTACAAGCAGTTATAGTGCCCTTTTCAAAGATTTAGGGAACAACAACCTATAAATTGAGATAAATTGGCTATAAACGTATTAATGAGTAGCTAAAGCAGCCACTGGAAGTCCTGGGGACATAGAAGAAATACTGTTGTTTTGTTTGCAACAATTTGCATATACTACCATTCATTCAAAGTTATGTAAATCTGTGATAAAATCTATCTGTGCACAGCACTACCTCAGTGTGAGATGATCATTACCCTTCAGAGCTTCCACTCAACAGGAAGAATAGCCCTCACACATCTCCAGGGGCCAATGTAAGTGCTCTGGGCAAGATAACTACTTACACAAAAGGCAGGTCTGGCCTGCATCCAGTCAGTGAAGAATCAGCATGACAATATTACCCTCACACCTACTGAACTGGTCTATTCAAATCAGTCTGCTGACTGATTGAATCGGGCCATTAATAATTCATCAGGGTCACAGATCAGTGTCAAAGGTATTCAAGTTGACTTTCTTCTAAAGCATATAAGGTTGGATAACAGTGATGAAACAGACGACTACGGACTGGCTGTCCACCCTTGGGATGATTTTACATTTTCTCCCACTTGCAGTATACCGTTTCTTGCGTTCATCCTCTGCTTTAATGAGATTACACTAAAATGCTTTCAGTCAGAACAAGATCGAGAGGAAAGTCCAAAATGTGAAGGATGTGTGTGTGACTCACCCTCAGAAGGCATGACCTGAGTTACAGATAATGAACCATGTGCAGAGACCATTAACTGCCACTTCATTCCACAATATGTGCATTCAGGATTTGACATTTTTCACCATGACCACAAAAGATGAAGGATGTATAGGAGGTTGACAACTTAATCAGCTATTTATTCCCACTGAAATCTACAGTTAGACTATTAATTGTTGGCACAACTACAACATGATGGTCCTGTAGGTGCCAGAAGTTTGCACCAGTGTGTTACATTTATCTGTTGTTTAAATGATGGCTGTAACTTCAACATTTCAACATTTCAACATTTTGTCTGGAAAATGGTAAAAAACAAAACAAAAAAAACAATAGAAAACCAATATAAAATGTATCCCTTTACTGAATTCATTCATTGCATATTGTTGCTGCATTATCATTTTGTTGATTGAAGAACTGACTTTCTAATCTTTTAAGCTCTAATCTATAATGATAAACTAAATAACACACTATTATTTGTATTAGGGTTGATAATACAGAGCTGATATAAAAGGTTATCTCTGACAGGAAAGCTTATCCACAGTTTATAATCAGTAAAACGTGCATATGTCGTTTATTGTAGCTGGATGGCTAAGAGATAATTATCAGGGCTTTATAGCTGCATGTCATTTCAAAACTTGTGATGCAGGTATTGATATGATACCCAAGCTTTGGCACTGGAAGCAAACAGTAGCCAGCTTTTTAATTGCCTTACAACGAGGAATCTAAAAAAGTTTTATGACAGAACCGCTTTTCTGTTTAAAGATCTCTTGATTTGAATCATCCAGCTAGAACTTTGCCTTTATAAAAGCATGCAACATTTTAGCAAGATGTTTGTTTCTATTTGGGAAATATGTAATTAAAGATTAAAGATTCAGTACATAACGGTTCTTTATTTGGTTCTTGAGACACATTTCAGTCAGTACTCTCAAGCCCCTTTCACACATGCAAGTCGATCCCTGAAATGTTCAGGAACATTTCCTGTATGTGTGAAGGGGAGCAGGGATTTACCGCATACTTGTCACCAATAACATTTCAAGGAAAATGTTTGTGAGACTCCCAGGGACAGGTATGTAAAGGGTTAAGAACAACTGATGAAAAAAAAGACTTTGCATGGAGGGAGGGATCCAATCATGAGACTCCACTGATAATGAAGTGAGGAGTTGAAATTAAGTAGATATTAAAAAAAAACATTACTTGTCTCACTAAGTTGCTGATAATGAAATACCTTATGACAGAACTGCAAAAAAAAGATTGATTAGTTGTGAACTGTCAAATTAATAGCCAACTATTTTATGACAAAAAGCTTTGAGTCATTCATATGAAAATATGAACATTATCAATGAAATATGAATATTCTCTTGTCTCGTCAAACAAACATTGGCATTTTTTCAGTGTGGATGTAGTAGCAATACATTGTTGTGGCTGGATCATTATTTTGTCCTCATCTTTTTCATTTTTCCAATTAATGAGGAGTGGCAAGCAACATTATGTAGAACATAACATTTTGTGCAGTTTGCCCCCCCCCCCAGAGTTTCTGAGTGAAACAGCACTGTCGTAAATACAAATCCCAGGTCGATAACAATTTGTCAGACATAATGTGGTTGCAAACTACAAACAAAAGTTATCACGTTATCACAATGTTTTGTATTGAAAACTTGTGTGTTGAAGTAAACATGTACATAACTATGATCCTACTCTCTGCATAGTGCAGAAACAAGTGGTATCAGTGACAGAGGCACATTCACCCTATTACAAAACACTGTACCATCAACATGATATTGAAGATTTTAGTTTAAGGTGAAACAGTTACATAATGTTGCTTTAAAGCTATAAGAGGCATTGGATTGATATCAACAAGATATCAGTACCTCATTTCTAAAATATCTGCTATCGTCATCATCTTTATGTCTCAGCACCTTTAGCCAAGGTCACAAAATGATTCAGGGCTGCAGACTTACTTGCTGACTCAGCACCGTTTTGACTCCTGTCTTGTGACCTTTTTCAATATCAGCATGGCACCGATGTGCCGTTCTGGTTCCAACTTATTATATCTTTTAACTGAGGTTCTGAAAACTGACCCACACTATTCCACAGTATTCCCCATCTAAGCTGGGTGATTTATCTGCTTCTGTCTCCGAGACATTTTTAAAACAATGAGTCAGCTGTCAGTGAGCAACTTAAGCATGGATGGATATGAGCAAATGGGTAGTTATAGACACAGAGAGATGGCATGTTATTAGTGACTCACAGTCAGGAGTATGTTGCTACTGTCTCATGACTTATGTTTCCTCTAGTCAACTCAGTCTACTATCATTTAGATAAACAAAGTGTTGGATGACTGTAAATCTCCATAAGGTATAATTCATGCGTGGAGAGTGAATGGGGCAGCTGGAGCGCTCCCTCTGTACGGTGGCAGTTTGTTTACATTCTCCACATATTCCTGCACTTTGTACCAGGCTTCAGGCTGGTCTGTTTAGGTTTTTTTCCTTCATTGCCCTCATTTCTTTGAGAAACTGTGTTAAAGGTTTTGGAAACAAAGAAGCATATCGGTAACATCTGGAGCTGCACTCGGGCCGACTGCAGCTGGATCTCTGTTTACAATCACCACATCCGTGTAATGTATATTCATACTGAGGAAGAGAGAGAGGGGGGGGAGACAGTCAGACAACTTCCTCTCTCCCTCCCCTGCCAGAGGCATCCTTTATTTTTATTGGACCTTTGGAAATGGTCAGAGTGTGGTCATATGATCCTGCGGGCCAATGGAACGTGGTGTTAGGAAAGCTGTGTGGAGAAAAGAGTTTTAACATGCTGAATTCACTGGATGAGCTCAACTAGAAAGCCTAAAAATATCCGAACAAATCCTAACTCCCCTGCACTCAGCAGAAAAGCGAAATACAACTTTTTCTGCTATTGCACCCATCTTTATTATTTTTCTGCTCTGTCTTTGGTGAGATCACACAAAACACGCTGTTCAGCACAGCTCACAAGATCTGGCGCGACACTGCAGCAGAAGCGAGATGTTGTGCTACTCAAGTGGAAGAGTTGGCAAATTCACTGGGAAAAAAATATGTCACCCTTCCCATCCGCCACCACCTGTGCTGAGGGGGGACAGAGAGAGAGGGGGAAGCCGTGCTGTAGCAACAGGAAACAGGGGCCATGACTAACCTGACATGATGTGGGAAACCAAATGACACACTCAGCCGTGACACCGTCTCATGACAGTGTAAGTGGCTACAACCAGCAGCAGCACTAGGTTAGATCTTTAGGGTTGAGGGGTCCTCTGTCAGTGTTAAACGTCAAGAGCTGATCTTAATTAGTTTTGTTTAAAGAGCTATGCAGGACCTGAGAACAATTATGGCCTGGGGGGTTGCACATTACTTTTAAACCAACAAAGATGTTTTGTAAACGCAGAAAGCTTTCAGGGAATACGTGGTTGCTGATTTCAATAATGAAACTGTATGTATGTCATTTTTGGTGTTTTGTGTTGAAAAACGCAAACCAAATCATAAAAAGATCCAAAATTCCTTTATTTGACTTACTTCCTCTGCAAAGCGTCTCTCTGTGTCCACAAGGGGGTTTTCAGATGTGAGGGCACACGACACTTCCTGGCTTGACACCTTTGGATAACCTTGCACTTACTGGCTGCATCTGATTGTTCCAAACTGTACCAAGACGGAGGCTTGTTGGGAAATTTTCTGTCATGTTACTAAAGTAGCTCTGCAATATGTGTTTCTGACATTTTAGGTATGAAATAAGCCATGCAGTTGCTGAATCTGTCTCATTTTAAGTTGATAAAGATGAGTTTTTATAGAGTTAAAGAATTTCCAGAGGTGGCACTGCGCTAATGAGTTACCAAGCTATGAATAGGAAATACGACTGGAAAATTAAAAATAAATATTCTATATGATTAAAGAGGATTTTTACCTCAAAATTAAAGGTATTGCAGGGGACCAACTTTGGCCCTCCTCTTTGACCGGCTAGTTTTATAGGTGATTAATTGATTACTTCTTCAGTCTTAAACATAAAGAAATATGTGATTTGAGAAAGAGGAAGGAAGGAAGCAAGGAAGTCACTGAACATGACTAAACCTAAAAAACTGATGAATTACCTGATTTTTTCATAATTTTTACTACATACTTTTCAGATTGCGTTTTTTTTTATTTATTTTTTTTACTGAGAGCCCTCTATTGGCAGACATTACATACTTTCATTTAATGAATCAAATGTTTTGTTTTTTTTATGCCAGACACTCTGGATGTATCTTATTAGATGTGTGATTAAAAGACGTCTCAGTCTTTAATGATGTTAATCTGAATACTTTGCGCTTTCAGACTGCTGCTTAAAAAAAAGCAGCCAGTGTGATGCCATCAGCTATGGTTCTTCTTCAAGAAAGTGATGTTAAAAGAAAATGTTTTGTTGGAAAATATGGCTTTATTCTAAGTAAATTAAGTTTAATGATTTGATAAATGCTATGCATGGAGCACAGTTCTTTACGCCCAGGTCTAAGATAAGGCTAGTGAAGGGAGGGAGAGCATTACACATAGCTTTGGGACTGAGGGCCAAAGAGGGAATCCTTCTTGATTACTGGCAGTGAGCAGCAGGGTGGGGATGGGAGTGGAAGTTGAGCGGTTACAGGGCTCTGGCATTTTCAGCTGCAGTGAGTCAAGAGGGGAGTTACTGTAGATCCGCGAGGGGACTCCAGAGACGGAGTGTGTGGGGGCGCCCCCGCTGCTCCACACATATGGACGAATCATGACTCACATCCCTCAGACGCTCTTCCTTGCACTCTCTCGGCCACTCCCTGAGTTTAACAGCAGAAATATTCAGCTCTACTCGCTGAATAAAAACTGCAGCTGCTGTTGACCCTTTAGGAGTGTGCTGATGTTGAAAGCGCCAAGCTCAGTGGTCGGGCTGAGTTTTCTACCCTCACGTGGTGCCTCTTGAGCTCCCTTGCACGCTGCGTTTGCTCTGTTTTATGCATTAAGAAAAACCTACAGCCGGTCTTCCAGTGAGAAGGAAACAGTGGTACCGTCATCTAATTCTCTTAATTACACAGTACCAAACATTCCTAATCACAGATGTCTTCCCGTAAACACAACCAGGCCTGTATAGCTGCTGCCTTTAAATAAAGCAATCCCCTATAGACTGCATTCACTTTTTTTTCTTTAGGGTGTGGATCCTGCCTCTACAGCATGTGTGTCTTTGGCCTTTACAGCTTAATAAACCCCAAGGGTTGTTGCTGACCCCTTGCCTGTCTTGTGTTTCAGGATGATGTCTGAGCTGAGCGAATGGTTCTGGCAGGAGCGGCTCTGGTTTCCAAAGGGCCTGGGCTGGGCTGACCTGGAGGACCGGGATGGACGAGTATACGCCAAGGCCCGTGACTTGTGGGTGGCACTGCCCATTGCCCTTGTATTCCTCATTGTCCGTCAGATCTTCGAAAGGTCAGTCCATTTTTCACTCTGTCTTACTCGATATTTAAAACATTCATCTCCCTCTATATTTGCACATTTTTCTCCGTCCCTCTGTTCAGTCTAACTCTTGCCTTTTCCCCTGATGGCTTCTTCTCCTTTTCTTTCTCCTTCAATCTGCCCATCAGTTATCTCATCCTCTGGCCTCTAATTACATTATTTTACTCCAGAATGCAGTTTATTTTTTTTCCTTTTTTTCCCCTCAGCAGTAGCAGCAGCATTTGATCCTTTCCATGCTGTGCCCCACTTTATAATATGAAAAGTGTTTCACATTGTTTCTCACACAACGACTGTGTTCCTGTTATTTGTTGCTAATCTTTTGGCCATCAGACAATTGTCAACTCCACCTACGTCTAATTGCCGATACTAACTGGAGAGTGGAGATGTATCATAAGACAGAAGAATATTTTGCTTTATTTTGCTTTTCAAAAAGCAAACATGTTTACAACCTCGATATAACCAGCAGATGACAAATTCACAAGACAACAAATAATAGGCTAAATCAAAATTAAAATCAGTTAGACACTATCCGGAGTAACAATCAACACAAAAAATCCTCAATACAGGAAGACTTAGCAGGGGTACAATCAGTCTGGTACTTGCGAGGTTTTCCATTTAATCCAGAAAAAAGTTGCAATGTCTTGTTAAATGATTTACTTTATTTCCTCGAACAGTTAGTTATTTGATTTACAGTTATGCAGCCAGTCATTTCAAGTAGTCACATTATTATTTCCATTTTTACTCAATACATTTTTGAGCAATGGCCAGAAAAGATGTGCTTTCAAATGCACAACAACAATATATACGTATATAGAAAAAGTTTGGCATGGTACAAAAAGTGGTTCTGTCCACTGTCAAGTGTCTTATCTGCTGCAAATATAACAAAATAATAATAATAAGAACAATGGGTTCTGCCTGTTAACACAATTTTCAAGATGGACCCACACCCTGACATGGGGGCGAAATTGTGGTAGCAAGCCACCCTGCTGAGTGACGGCAACCAATACTAGTCAATCAAAGGCATAGAAGGAAGTCAGTCTTTTGCCATAGTTAGATAGAACAACTGGCATTTCTGCTGGTTTCTTTAAACTCCCCAGACATGCATAGAAAGAGTTTATTTATTTCCACCAGAGAGAAACAATCGGATTACTCGTTCACATGGTCATTAGGTGCTAATATTTTCCTGTTGAACGGATTATCAAAGGTTTACTTCACTCCTCTCATCCAAGTTGAAAATTCCTTCTGAACAAGCTGGATTGGACCAGTCACTTCAGATTGAGGTGCTTACCTGAGGCATTTTTACTCTGACGGGGCTATTACTCAGATTATAAGTAGAATATTAGGGTCTATGTAAAGAGAGGCTAATGAAACCTTCATTGCATCTAATTTTAGTATTTAACACTGTCGTCTTGCCCAACTTGCAGTACATCATCCTTTGCTCTCATAGCAAAAACTACACTGAATCTATGCTTCTTACATATCTCTACGTTTCGTCTCCTTTTAACCTCGTCAACCTGTTTGTGTGATTGCAGGACGGTGGCAACACCCCTGGCTTCTCTGCTTGGGGTAAAAGAGACGACACGGCTCAAAGCCCCTCATAACCCCGCACTGGAGTCCTACTACTGTAACATTACCAAAAACCCCACACAGGTAGGGTGTCTGCACACACTGTTAAAAAGACTCAGTGCCATGCTGTGTGTGTTGTTGGGAAGCTTAAATCTGATCTCTCTGTGCTGTTCTCAGACTTCAATAGCTAGTCTCTGCAAGCAGACTGGATATTCAGAAAGACAAGTGCAGCGATGGTTCCGGAGGCGAAGGAACCAGGACAGGCCGAGTTTGCTCAAAAAGTTTCGAGAAGCCAGGTAAACAGACGCGCAGACACATATTTTTAAACACACTTCTATAGGGCTAGGTCGCATCAGCTGCCCAGCTTTGAGTTCCTCCAGCTATATGAGCACATTTCAGAGGGCAAAAGTAGCCCTCTATTTTTAACATGCACTCATTACAATGCTTCTACCATGCTTGTAGCCCGCACTCTCGTCTCACACACACACACACACACACACACACACACACACACACACACACACACACACACACACACACACACACACACACACACACACAGATCCGACCGTCCACACACTCATTAACACAGGCTTCTGTCACCACTGTTGGTTATTTTTATGTTTGAGCATTAGCTACAGCAGGAGCTAAACCAACAGCATGAACACCTGATAATATGAAGCTGCTGAAAGTAGCTGATGTCAGCTGGCAGGATTCACACTGTGGCAGCAGATGACACTTTAAAAAAAAGCAGCAGCTAGGACCGTGATGAGTGATACTCAATGGCTGATATTCAGTGATGTGCATGTAGATTTATGTTGTGTTCAATGTATAATGTCTCTGTACGGTTTTTTTAGCCTCATCGTCACGGTCACTGTTCACGTTTGTCAGCAGATCCATACAAGCTTTTCATATGACTTAAAGGGTCAGTTCACCCAAATTACAAGAAGAAATAAAACCACAGTTGACAGTTTTCACTGACAGTGTCTGTATTAGTAAATTATCTAGTTTCCCCCTCAAACGCCCTCCAGATCTGAACCTGACTATAAAAACAACTGCTTTAGATATATCAAAAGATTTTCCTCAGCAGCCAGACTTGTTCTTTTTCATGGAAATGCAGACATTTTTTTAGCACATTATGTTTCAGGTTAACATAATGAGTCTCTTAAAAAAATAATCAGGCGCCCACATGCCTGCTGTAATCACTCCTTCCATTGGAAGTGATGAGGGAAAATACCAACTTGCAGCAGTGAGGGAAAATTTATTACAAAAAAGGCTTAAACTTTGGAAAATCATTACTAGAGTTGTTCTCGAACTCCTGAGGCCTCATATTAGATAAAGTTATTCTCTGAAAGGAAAAGCCTAAATGGATGAGTGGAGAGACATGACAAAAGGAGGTTTTGCCTTTAAAGTGTAACCCATCTGTATTTTTACACAGAAAGAGAAACTGTGGATTTTGCCCCCTTTCGCTTTCAAGCACATTAAGAAAGGAATTTTTAGTGGTCAGTAAGAACAGGAGGAATAATTATAAAAGTCAAACACGTTGCAGTGACTATTGTTCAGCCTAAAACAATGTGAACCGATCCTCTAAGCCCAGGACAACTAGGCAAGTCCAGTGGCTGCGACAGTTTTTTTCATCACCATCTGCAGTGTTTCCAGGTTAGTGGTCAGACTGTTGTTGATGAATTTAACATGATTCGAGTGAGATTAGTGACTTATTTCAAATTGTTTTTTTTTTCTTGT
The DNA here is from genome assembly GCA_030272975.1 of Sparidentex hasta. Classification (NCBI taxonomy): domain Eukaryota; kingdom Metazoa; phylum Chordata; class Actinopteri; order Spariformes; family Sparidae; genus Sparidentex; species Sparidentex hasta. The sequence continues at coordinate 8,774 of JARJLU010001473.1, read as the reverse complement.
AATTTGGGTGAAGTGACCCTTTAATCTCCAAGAAGATGTCTCTATGCATGTTGTTTATGTGTAAGCTAGTCTTGCATATGATGCTTGTGTGTGTGTGTGTGTGTGTGTGTGTATGTGCATGTGACTGCATGTTTGTCACTCCCCGGTTGCGGTGTGTCTCTCGCTGGGCAAGTTACGACATTTCTCTTCTGAATCAGTCTATTGTCTGAGTGCACACAACAGGCTTTCTGTGTCTCTCGCTTATTTCCCCCCACTGGTGAATCTCTCACTCTCTCCCTGTCTCTTCTTTCTATGCATTCACCTTCCTTACTTTCTCTGTCTGTTCATCTCTGCTGCTGCTCTGCTCTCTGTGTGAATCCCCTCTCTACACCTGGCTGCAGTGGGAATGACCCCTCACTGTCTCTGTAACAGGATATTAACAGGGAGGATAGTGTCTGACAGCTCTCATTGTCTGTCGCTGTGTGTTTGGCTGTGTGTGTGTGTGTGTGTGTGTGTGCGTGGGTGCGTGCGTGTGTGTGTCCCGATTTGACATTCTCAGCGTATTTCACCAGATTTTTCCAGGCTGCTCATTCAGCCCCGCGTTTCTTTCCAACTTGCAACTCTTGTGTGTTTGCGAGAATATCTGTGCACGTGTTTGTGTGTGTGTGTTTGTGTGTGTGTGATGCGGTTATGTGTCAGCTGGTAGATAATGTGCCTGCTGTCTCTTCCTCATTGACTGAGTAGAAAGTGTGTTTGTATGTGTGTGTTCTCTTGCAGTTGGAGATTTACCTTTTACCTTCTTGCTTTCATTGCTGGCCTGGCCGCCCTCATCGATGTGAGTACCGCCATGTTAACCTCGACCCCTCCTCCTCCATCTCTTCCTCCTCCTCCCATCTCTCTATGTTTACGTCCTCGTTTGTCTGCCCTGCCATCGTAACTTGACGGTTTCCATGGTAGTCGGTCTTTTTTTTTTGCTGTGATGACCTCTCCTCTTGCACACCCAGAGAGGGGCAATGTTGACTCATTGCAATGCTGAGTCAGTTGATATAAATACACCTGTCTCGGAGCTCTACTGTCTCATTTACACACCCATCTCTCCTTCCAGAAACCTTGGCTGTATGAACTGAAGGAGATGTGGGAAGGCTTCCCTGTGCTGGTAAGTGTCTGTGATGGCTGTGCACACTGAATGCACCAGGGTATATTTAAAGAGACATACTCTGCTCATTTTCAGGTCAACTAGAATAGGTGTACAACATGTCAGTTTTCTCCCTCTTCATGAAACACTCTGATTTAGCTCCTGCCTCTTCAAGACCCCTCCTCATGAATCCATGCTTCGATTGTTAATATAGGCAGTAATTGTTGACATAGTGTGATGTCAAGAGGACACAAAATTAAAGACTGGACTACTGACAAGGTGTTTCAGGCACAGGAGCAGTGTTTTCTGTGGGAGCAAGGGCTAACGTTGGTGCAGACTTTTACTTGCATTAGAACCTAGAGTAACACACTGAAGGGAAGGAAAAATAATAAAGCATGATAGGTCTCCTTTAGAAATATTTTTACATTCAGTTGTTGGCTAATAGGAGATGAAAGACATCTACATAACTAAAAGTGCAACAGTGGCTCGTGCAGCAGGAGGCTCTTCATTTCTTTTCTTGTGGTGTCTCAATCGACACCATCAGAACTTAACAACTCTGAATCACATTTGCACTACATGCATCACATTTTCACCTTGACAATAATCCAGATCTGTTAAGAATACTGTACTGTAGATACTTGTTGCCATTTTTTATACTGTATCTATTCATTCTCTTTTTGTATTCTGTTTTGTGAATAATTTAAGCATTGATAATCCTCTTGATGCCTTTTTAATCTTGGTATCGATTTCATCTTTCGTATCACTTAAGGACTTATAAATTGATTTATTTTATTAAGCTGTAAAATCTGACAGTGACTTTTCTTAGCAAATTTAGGAAACCACTCACCTCAAAATAACCAAATAAAGTAGACTTATAGTTTGAAGTTGTTTTAACTTGTACTTGATAATTCCAAGTTGATCCGTTTCCTATTTTACTTTTTTTAAAGAAAAGTCAACTTTTAAAATTTAGTGTACTTCAACTGTCTGTACTTGTAAAATTGTCAGCCTTATCATCCTCTGCCGGTTTTCAGTCACTTGACTGGACATGGCTGAGAAAAAGTAATTAAAGTTAATGAATAAGGTCATTAAAAGTCTTGAACTGGATTGGTTGAACCCTGCAGAAATCCTGATACACCAGTCATGAGATATCGTCTTTATTTAAAGTTAATCTTTCATCATTAAATTCACCATAAAAATGCCAAAAATGAATGAGTTCCAGCCTCTCAAATGTTAATGTTACAAATGTTGTTTTTTTAAAATAGTTAAATATCTTGGGGGCTCTTGAATATAAAAAACAAGCCATTTGAATGCTCTTCATTAGTTACAGACATTTTAAACGACTCATAAATAATTATTATTATCTGTTCATGTTGGTGTATGAATTTTTGAGAAATGTGTCTGTTTCCTCTCCTTCAGACTCTCCTGCCGTCTCAGTATTGGTACTACATGATCGAGCTGGGTTTCTACGGCTCTCTGCTCTTCAGTGTTGCTTCTGATGTCAAACGCAAAGTGAGTGAACTCTTCTGCTATCATTTTTTTTTAAACAAATTGATGTAGACAGAAAATTGAATTTATCCAGACAGAAGTTTTGTTTATCACTTTTATATGGTTAGTACATCTTGATTCGCTGTATGAAACAGAAAGACAAAGTCTGATTGTACTATCTGATCAGTGTGACATCTGGTTTGGACTGAGTGTGGACGTTAGACTGTTGTTACACGTGTGTTTGAGTGTGTGTCGGTGTGTGTCAGTGTGTGTGAGTGTTTGGACTTTGGTCAGCCGCGGTCAGCTGAGCACAGTGGGGTAAATCTGACAAAAGAGGCACAGTGTGTTCCTCCAGCGAATTGTTATAACCTAGATACCTCTAAGCAGGATTTGCCACTCAAAACATGTACCAAACTAAAGCACACATTCCCAACATTTTCCACCATGTCTCTTCTCACCTTGTCTCCATCTCTTCAGGACTTCAAGGAGCAGATTGTTCACCATGTAGCGACCATCCTCCTCATCAGCTTCTCCTGGTGTGTTAACTACATCCGAGCTGGAACTCTCATCATGCTGGTTCACGACTCCTCTGATTACCTCCTCGAGGTAAATGACTCCAAAAAGGCAGTGCTCTAGTGTATTTTGATTTGCACACTTTGGCGCACAGACCAGTGAACTATATGTTTCTCAGAAATTGAATGGATCATATGTTGATGCCACTTGTCCCTGCTTAAAGGAAAAAGGCTGTTTAGACTGTTCACATGCTACATCCTTATGATCTAGAGTGCTATGAAAGCTTAACTAAGCTAAATTCTCATAACAACACTGCCCCCTTGTGGATGGGTCAACACTGTGATAGTGGGATATATGCAAACAACTCCCATTATTCATTTGTTAAATATGTAATCCATTTGTTTTGAACCTTCCCGTCTTTCTTTCTTCCTCCCTCTGACAGTCTGCAAAGATGTTCAACTATGCTGGGTGGCGAAATGCCTGTAACTACATCTTTATAGTATTTGCTGCGATCTTCATCGTCACTCGCCTGGTCATCTTCCCATTCAGGTACAAAGAAGCACATTTTAAAAATAAATTGTTTTAATGTTATATATAAGTGGCTGTTATTTAATCTCTATTGTCCTCACTGTCTCTGTTGCAGGATTATTTACTGTACGTGGGTTTACCCAGTGACCATCTATGAACCTTTCTTCGGCTACTACTTTTTCAACGGACTTTTGATGGTCCTGCAGTGTCTACATGTCTTCTGGGCCGTCCTCATCATACGTATAGCGGTTCGCTTCCTCACCAACAATGTAAGCACACAAAGAAATGTTAAGCAAGATTCTGTTTGTTTAAGCATTAAATCATGGACCTCTCAGCACTCATGTCTTCATCATCCAACATTCATTTAACAGCAAATATACAGTACCCGCTTACAAGATGCAATAAAATCCTAGAAAGGGCAAAACAAGTCAAATATGTATGTATTCCCCCTGAAAAAGGTGCAGTTGAAACAGTTAAAACACGAAAAAAGTGCAGACAGGCGTTCACAAGTGTAAGTGACAAACTGGGCTAGAAGAGTCAGTCCAAGTAGAAATCCTGAAAGAAAGTAGTGCCGGTTCTTGTCAGGTTAAGTGTGGAGCAGACAGATGGAGCAAAACCGTGTGAAAATACTGTTGTTGGGAGTAAGGAGAGCTGGAAACAAAGGCGAGGACCTGAAACTTGACAGTGTTTCAAGTGTGTCTCCCGCACTATCAGCTGTGAAAAGAGCTGAAGTGTCAGTTTAATTGAAGTCACATGAAGCTTACAACATTATCCAAATCATGATGGTCTGTTTCATCCTACGCACACTTCAAAACCTGACGTCTCTATTACCCACCTCTCAAAGTTCAATCAGAAATTTGAGTGTATTACTGTCAGTCCAGGAGGTGGCAGTAATGCACCTTAAATCAGTTTGCCAACCACCAACAAAGGAGAAGCTGCTATGTTGCTAGGCTATCAGAATCAGCGTGTGCGTCACTTGATTGCAGAATTAAGAATGAACTACAACATGTAGCATATTATTACAGTGGGTTATAAACTGCTTCATAAGACCAAATTAAGTAAATAGAAGTGAAATGACTTCCAAAGAGATGTTACACTTGATATATTGTCTTTTTGGACATTCTGCTGCTCTGATTGCCAGTCTAAGTGATTTAGTCTGATTTGGTCAGAATAAAGCCTTAAGCAGCTAGCCTCAAGTGCAGCTCAGGAGTGGGCTCCAGAGGTCTGTTAGCTCACTTATTCCAAGATTTCTCTTAATTTTTAAACTGCTGTCTTTAGCCCCAACCGACACTGCCTCAAGTGTGATAATTTGGCACAACTCAGACTTAACTGAGTTCCTTATTGAGCCATAAAAGGGTTTGAATTTTTGTTTCCCTTAGCTCTTCCTTCAAAGACTAAGAAATGAAAGCAGTGGAGCCGGTGGTTGACGTGTCAGTGCTGAAAGAGAAAGATTCTGTTTATTGATCCATAGATTGATAGAAACTTAAGCACTCACATCCTTATCACCTTATTTTTGGGTTGAGTTTTTTCTTTCTCAAATCGAGGGTCTAAGGACAGAGGTTGCTGTACACTGTACAGATTGTAAAGCCCCTTGCCAAGAGAAAATGTTACTTGTGATTGTGGGCTATATAAATGAAATTGACTTGAATCATCACCCAGCATTATTTACAAAGGAAATATAAATAACCTGCAAGAGAAAACGTTACACACAATAACTATAAATCCATGGAACATATGAAGATGATCCATAAAAGCTAAGAAAGAACATTAGGAATATTTAAACTCATGTCATCTTACAGATCTCTCGTGCACAACCACATGCATGTCCGCTCAAACACTTTCCATCATGTGACTGGACAGTTTGAGTCTGTTCTGACACTGCCCAGAGCCCCAGTACAGTTTGAGCGGAAGATCTGCTTGAATGATGACGTGTTTTCTAAACGGCCTCATTTTGAAACTGTCTTTTTTTTTTTTCCCTCAGGAAAAAGTTGACGATGAGAGGAGTGACAAAGACGAAACAGATGAATCAGAAGAGGAGGAGGAAGAGGTTAAAAAGGACATGAAGAAAAATGGGCCAGTGCAGAACGGTCACGCAGTCCACAACAACAACCACAGCAAGACCGAGTAAAAGCAAACAAGTGTGGGGACGAAAGAATGTGAGAAGGACTCATATCCCTCAGTGGGGGAGCAGGAGGGAGGGATGAAAAGAAGGAGAAGAAAGAAGGGTGGGTGTCAGAAAGGGTGGGGGTGGGGGGGTCATTCCGTAAAACAAGGAAAAGCAGGTAACTCGAGGACACTGTTACTTTTGCACAACACAGGAACACACACACGTTCATACGTACTTTTAGAGGGCACAGATGACGTACACTACATCAATTGGCATGGCTGTCTTTGCTTCGTCATCAGAGAAAAATATATCACTGTCGGTGTGTGATGTTGGTCCCTGAATTTCAAAGAGACGGGTGAGAAAATGGAGAGGAGCAGAGTGTGCATGAGGGAGGGAGGTGATGCTGCTTCTACTTTAGCTTTCCGTGTTCTGTGTGCCTTAGAGCCAGATAATGGCTGTTGAAACGCCATGTTAAAGCTCCCTGCTTTAATCCTCTGTTGCTTTATGTTGTTGCACCTTTTTTGTTTTCCACTAAAAGAACAAAGGAGAGGGATTTTTATGAAAGTGAGACAACAGGGCATTCATTTCCCTTATTTTCTGTCTATGCAATAACGTAAATGTTCAGCTATTGCAAACGTCTTTGCACAAACATACAGTCTCTTATATACTGTAAGAACCTACAGGAGGACTGAGTGCCTCTGCTCTCCAATGCGGCCTGTGCCATATCAAGTAGACTGCCTTGTCAGGTTTAAGGATTGAATAATTCTTGCTTTTCTTGCTTTGATTTTAAATTCTTAATCCAGCTCATTATGTAGAATTCCTGCTTCCAATATATGTCCTGCAATGATTCTCAATCCTTTGCTGTTTGAGCAGTCAGAAACACCGCAATAGAAATCACAGCTTCCTGCTAGCGTTGAATGTTTTGCCTCTCTGCTTTTGGCTGAAGCTGTTTGAACCAGTCGAGTCTTGAATCGTCCTGATGTGATGGTGCCACCCACTGAAAAATCGATGACTTTCAATAAAATCACTGCGAAGGTGGGTTGCAATGTGGAAACACAGGAGTGTTGCTAAGTGTAATGGAATGGGCATGGATCAGCCATTTCCAGATTTTATAAATATGAACCAGATTTGTTCAATTCACTGCCTTGTAGCCTGGGTTACGTTTGTTAACCTGGGTTGGACTCATGATTTTAGGTGTGATTCTGTGTATGAAACGGGTTTACAGGTTTTGCTGTTAGGCAGATGAAAGATGTTATAATCAATTTTTAGCAGTTGTTATAGTTTTTTTTTTATGTCACGCTTTAAAGTTTTTTGTTACGTCAAGTGCCTTATCTGTAATGTATGCGAAGCTCTCTCTCCTGTCTTCATGTCCTCTCCTTTCCTCTCCTGTCTCACATCTCATCCATCACTCACCTGCCTCCTCTTTATAGATCACCTTCCTTTGAAAGTCACCCTCATTCCACCACCACGCTCTTTTTTTTTTTTTACTAACCCAGACCAACCAGCAGCCTCTCTTCCCCAGTGATACAGAAGAAACAGCTGTGTCCTAATTACAGTGTTATCATTTTTTTTCTTTTGTATTTTTTTTGTTTTGTTTAATGACTAAGTATTGTTATTAATAATAAAAGTAAAGATCATGAATCACAATGAAATCAATTTGGAGTTGTTCATTTTTATTTTTTATTTCTGTATCATGTCTGCAGACATACCACACAGTAAAGTTTCGGAAATTCCAACAAATAGCACACAAGACCATCAAATATGTTTTTGTCCCTTGAAACACCAGGTGAAGATACTGCACTACACGTCAAAGATTCAGAACATCACTTAAGTAAAAGTATATAAACATCAGTTAAATTTACTTAAAGTATCAAAAAATACTTACAAAATAGCCATTTTCAGTGTTTTTTACCATTACATCTGATGTGTGCATGGAATTTTATGACTATATACTGTTTGATTGTTCAGTCTACATTAATGCATCATGTTCTGTAAGATCGACATATATTTGTTGTGCCGTTGGCCTGTGAAGAATATATATATATGTCTTCATATATATATTTATATACATACATATACATATATACAAATAGCATGTGATACAAGGAGTGCAGTATAATTCACAGTAAAAAAAAAAAAAATTAACTTGCATAAATAGCAAAATAAAAAAAGATACCAATGTATGAAATGTATAACGGTAACAAAATGTAAGGGAAGGAAAGACCATTACAACAACAACCATTGGGATCTGGTTAACAACTGGAGAACAATTTGAAATATTATTTATTTTTTTCCCATTTATGATTTTTGAGTTCTTTAAGTTTTCAGTAGTCATCAGATATGTTCTAAAAACTGTATCTTTAAAAAAAGAACAAGGAGAATCCTCTTTTAAGCCATGGCATTTTGCAGATATTATATTTTGCTTGAAACTGGGACTGTTGTGAGCATAACATCTTTTTTATAATGATTAGGCTATTTAAAGGGTCTTCTGTAAATCAAACCAAAGGAGAGTAGCATGCTCCACAGTTTCCACATCACACCCTAAGAGGTGAATCTGTTGTTTACCTGTAGGGAGACTTTATAGAGTGTAAGAGCAGATTATGGTGATGTCGACTGTTTTGTAGTGAGTCTGATGTTAATTGGCGGTTTTGCCTATATAACCTAGGAACCTTTGTGTCTAGGCAGGTGTTTCCAATCGGAAGAGGAAAAACAGTTTTTGACCGCTATTCAGCTATTGTGCTCGATGCATGTTTTGCTTGATTAGAAGTGTGATCTTCAAGTTTAAGATACGAAATAAATGGATTTTGTGCATCGCAACAGAAAAGCAAGTGGACTTTCATTCATCAGTCGTGGAAACGTAAGCGCGTCAAGAATATTTCCTGTTGAAATGCCTCAGTGGCTTAAAGCATTGGCTTAGCCTCTACAATTCAAGTCAAAAACTGTCTGAATGGTTGACAACAATATACTGGATTTTTTGTCGCGGTAAATGGTGGACACGAGGAAGACAGAGCCATATGGTGGAGGCTT
>JARJLU010001472.1:0-25032 GCA_030272975.1 Sparidentex hasta | reverse complement strand
CTGCATGCTGACATGTATATGTGAGTGGCTATAGCTTATGATAATTGAGAGCGATTTATGTTTAATTGGACGCTTGGAGGAGTGTTTCATGTATTTCATTTGTCTGAAAAGTACAAGATAAATCCCACCACAGGTGACCTCTTTTTTGTTGTTTTCGATGCATTTTGAGTATTGCATCTCTGGCATCTTTAATATACTTTTTAAGTAGGTCTTTAAATGTCGTAAAATTAATGTCCAGCCAAAACTGTGCTGGTAAGACTATTTTAATTAATCTCAAAAGTTGACTTCCTGTTAAATGTGCAAAATTCACTCCATCAAAAAATGCTGCACCAGAAGAAGAACAAAAAAGAATGTAAGAACATAAATAAGTTTAGTTTGAATAATTTGTCAGTCTGTAAAGGGCACTGCAATATCCCTTTGTGTTTTGGGGCAGGGAGTTACAAATAGTTGCTAACTGACAAGTTCCCACAGTAATTACCATTCTGTAGGAGTCAAATAAAGTTTCATCTTCTTGTGTAACAGAAGAATGTTCATCCGGTTTCATTTGCTTTAAATAAATATTTTAAGTGTTTTAATAGTTTCAATGAAAACAATTAGATTAAAAAGAAGCATTCATACATTTATCAGAGCCTCAACAATACCACAGGTGTGAAACATTAGAGAGGAATATTACACATATAAAAAGTAGCCTTTATTTCAAAACATACAGAGAGTACAAAAAACTCCAAATCAAATCTCACAAGTCAAGTCACTCATGATGGGCACGTCTGCTTTCAAAGCACGATGGACAGGTAGTCACACACCTGAAAGCAGAGAAAACAACATTAAACCAAGTTGTGACAAAGAATATGTCTGCAGCAGCAAGCAGCAGGAACACAAGTGTCTTGGTATGAAACGTTCTGAAACTTTGCTGAATAGTGACATGGCCATTTTATACCTGGCAGCTTATCATGAGGCTGGCAGAGCTGTCTGTGTTGGGAGCTACGGAGAAAACGGGATTGTGGAGACAGTCCTCCATGTGCTCCGACACCCTGGCCTCCAGGAGACGCTGCAGGACGTCAGGGCTGATGTTCTGTTTCTGAAGACAAGGTGTTGCAGCAAGTCACAACTGATTTATCTGAACCCTGAGTCCTTCTCTTGTTTATCCTTTATCAGCAGGTTTTTAACAGAGTCAGGAAAACATTTTTGTTTTGATACAATATGAATTATTTTTTACAAGTAGACACATTTTCAGCACACGTCAAATATCTGTAAATGAAAGGAAAGAAAAGTCTTGTGTTCCAGGACTATCACGTTGATGGGACTTTCTACTGTCTTATTTTTGTTTAAAAAAATAAATAAATACAGAAAAAAGGTGAAATATACAAGTATTGGCTACCTGTCAAATTCACTCTCAAAACACATTAGGAGCAGCATACCAACAGAGTAACTGCTACCTGTCATTAGCTAGTTAGCTCATTTGGCCATGCAGTTAGAGGTCTGGACTGGGAACTTTGGGACCTGGAGTGTATTTGCTTTTCACACTGTGACCGAAGGTGCTTCAGACCAAGATGGGCTGGTTAGCGTGCCAACTTCTCAGCGAAACAATGAATTGATGGCATAACCTCACTACTGTTATTTCTACATATTCTGTTGATAATTTTAGTCAAAAAGAAATTCACAAAAAATTATGATGTTTTATTTTGTTAAGATTTTTTTTTTTTGTGGTTGTTTTTTTTTTTTTTTTTTGACTGTGGGACGTGTCCTGTACATTTGTGATGTTATTCATACACCGGATGGATATGTATGGGATTTTTCTTTAAAAGTATCCTGTAATTTTAAACCATGAGCTATAACATGTCACTTGTTTCAAACAGAGATGGAGTTGAACAAACCAACCTTGGTATTAATGTACAGCCCACACATGCACGACACAAAATGGCTGTTGATGATCAAGTTGTTCCTGCGAGAAACACAAGAAGCGAGATGACTGTACATAATGTGGAATCCTAAAGGGTGCTTGACCAGCACAACTCGTGACATGAGCCTGGAGTTATAGATTTCAATATGTGTGCAATTAAAACTTTCATTATGGCAGTATCACATGTTATTATTGGACTCACATGTGACATATGGGGCAAATGATATGCATTTCGTCCATCCCCTCCACAACGGATGATATGTACTGCTGTTCAAACTGCTGGTTCCTCTCAAACTCTTCAATGATAGACATTTCTGGGGTGGCAAAAATAAAGGATCGAACAGCTTCAGAGCTCCTCGTCTTGCAGAAATATCTGCTGCGATCGCATCACTGTACGACATTCTGTTTATCTGACTGGAAATGTGTTTTGATACCTATACTCAGGTACTGGGATGGGAAAAGAAGTGCATTACCATGTGACATGAGCTCCTGCTGGATTTCCTCAAGCACTGCCAGTTCATCGTACTCCTTCATGACACTAAACATCTGTTCAGAAGAAGAAGAAGAAGAAGAAGAAGAAGAAGAAGAAGAAGAAGAAGAAGAAAAGAAAAACATGCCTCCATTTATTATGAAAAGGGGTTTTATTGAAAAGGTGACGTGCAGTCTGAAGGCACTTCACCTTGGTGTCGTGGAACACAGAGTAAGAGTAACACAGACTTATAGGTAACACAGACTGTAATAGGTAGGAGGGAGGGAGAGACCGACCTCTGCCATGCCCTGCGGCCCCCACAGCGAGGGCAGCCTGCGGTCCTCTGACTGCAGGGCGGTCCACTCCTCCTCCATCACCTCCTGGACGATAGCAGAGGCCCCGGAGCCGCCGGGCTGCTGGCTCTCTCCCGCCTGGCGATACCTCTCCAGCAGCCTCGACCGGCTGTTTTTCAGTCTGTCTACGCACCGCTGCAAAGCACACAGAGACACACAGAGCAGGGCACTTTTCAACTCGGACACGAACCGGCGGTAACTCAAGTTCAACGGCGTCCCGACATGTTAGCGAGCTAGCTGACGAGTCCGCGTCTGAATTTCTCACCTTGCGGTAAGTTTCTTTCCATGGCGGAGTCGTTCCTTTGTAAAGTGAGCGGTGTCTGTGCAAAGCGTCCATCTGTAGCGCTGCCAGCGAGCGTCGGCTTCTATATCCGCAGAGACTTTAACGAACAACCTGGCTAAACCTGAACACTTCAAAACCAAAACACTTCAGCTTTTAACCCCGTGCCCCGGAAGTTGATAAGCACTGCCTTGGAATGCATGATGGGAGACGTAGTTCAGTGCTTCCGTATAAAGATGTCCATGGGTTCTCTGTGTGTGTGTGTGTGTGTGTGTGTGTGTGTGTGTGTGTGTGTGTGTGTAAAATATAATATATATACATATATTAAATGTAATATATATGATTAAATATGATATATTTTTACATGTTAGGATCTGGTTATTATAGACACATAACTGCTATTTATCACAGTAACAGCACTACATACATAAGCAGCTGCAAACACTCCTAAAAACATTGTAAAAACACATCATGTGGTTTGGTGCCGACCTGTATACTGAACATATAAGGAGTAGATAACATGTATAATCATCAGAGGTAACAACGTTGACACAGACGTTGTTTTTGGTTATATCTTTCAAATACATATGTGTGTGTGTGAATGTGTAAATGAGAAGGGAACTTTGTAGTTCATTCCATTTACTTGTTTTAAATCACAGGGCTGAGCTGCCACATCCAATGTGGCAGCGACGTCAACATACTGTCCACAGGGGTGACTTGGATTCGGTTTCAAAGCCAGGAGCAGACACAGAGTCAGAGAATGTATCAGTCATGTGTTACGAAAGCCATCAAATGATTGGAAAAGTCACAATGTCGTGTTTTATTCCACAGTTAATTCCAACATCATCGTGCCGAAAACTGAACTTTGCCGGAGTCAACTGCACAAGTCACACAAATCACAATGTAAACTGCCCCTGTCCACTCTGAAATAAGCAACCCTGGATCAAAATCATTGCATCACTTTATTACGGAAAAAGCAGGACTCCTGAGTAATCCCTTTCATTATGCTCTGTTGTTCTGTTTACTCTGCTGCTTACCTTGTGAAACCTGAAAATCAATAAATGTATTCAGTCTATCCGTCAAACTGATCCTTTAGTCAGCTTTCATTACCACACATCCTGCATCACTTATACATTTCTATATGTTTTTTAGACACAGCCAGTCAGCAGCTTGGTGACTCAGAGTTGTGTTCATTGTCTTAGAAGTCAGCTGGTTAATCTTCTAGGCATCCAGTTGCAGCATCCTCTCTAAGATTCAAGATTAGTTGAATTGTCCTGACACAACACAATATTGTGTAATTAAACTCCAGATGTACTCCCCAAATGCTAAAACATGCTAATACATAGCATAGATTTGGAGATACTGGATTTGGAAAGAAAGCCACTGAAGTAAATCCACGTTCCAACCAACATCCTCCACACAGGCTTTGTGGAGACTAACTTAAGGCTGAAAAAGCACGAGGTGTTAGGTGTCAGTAAAGTCTTTCACCTGGAGAGGCAATACATGACAACAGCTGTTCTACATCAGGTCTGTAATAAGGTGACATCACTGCGTCATCTCAGACAGAACGTTCCCGCGGTTGAAGGACAGCTGACAAATGTTACAATTTCCACATGGTTCAACGTGTGATTGGCTGAGAAGCATTGCGACCGAAGGACGAGATGACGAAAACGCAAAGGGAAAGATATCTCGCTCAAAGAAAGAGGAGGCGACTTCCTGAAATCACTCAAGTCATGACAGTGTTCAATTCAACATGGATGAGCGGAAGAATGATGGAACCTGCATCTTCTCCGAGGCGTCCTTCCCTTTTCAGAGGGAGGATGACCTGACAACTTGTGCTGCTTTGAAGCTTCGTGACAATGATTGTTCTTGGAGGGTGAGTTGCCGACCTGCTGTTGCTGGAGGTAGTGTAGTCAGCTGAGCTCTCTCGGTCTACTTTCCCTGATATTTTCTTTATCATTGTGGATCACCCCATACAAATAAAGTTACAGAAAAGGAAAAGTAAAGCTCTCCAATCTTGGCAACGTTAGCTGAAAATACTATAAATGTCTTATTTTGCTTATTTAGTCTATTTTATCACATCTGACTTGTTTTGTGTCTGTGTACTTAACATGCTGACTTTGTGTACTTTATATGCTGACTGTGTACTTAAGGCACTGACTTGTTTGTGTCTGTGTACAACTATTTCACGTGCTTTCAATTGACCCTGGGGGACAAGTTACATTTTTTAAATTGAATTGAATTGAATTGAACTGACTTACGGTTAAAATGGAGAAATAATTGACACAGTTTACTCAAAGAAGAGCAGTTTATACTCTGACATGTTAGACATGTAACTCTCTTAATGTCCCTGTCCCCGTGAAGTTCGGCTTTGTCGAGATGCCTCCTATTGCTAAAAACACTGCATATGTTTACTTTGCCTCAGCAAGCAGGTCCACTGATTGTGTGACTCAGCTGGAATGAAATTGTTTCAAATGCTTGCGTTACCGAGGCCTAAAGCTTGACAATTGTTGGTCAGAAATGTTGAGTAATGGGGAGATTGTGTTGTGAAGACATGGACACTCAACAGCCAGGGAAGGTTTGATGAGAGATTCCACTGAGTTGCGTCTCTCAGCTTCTGCTGCACCAGTTTCTGACTCTACTCTTTTTGATATGTGTCTCGCAAGACACCACAAACACAAAACAAAGAATGATCGACATAAAGCAAGAAGGAAGTGTGAGGAAATACAGAGGAGTGTTGGCAGTTAATGTTTCTGCAGACCTATTTGTGGTTTGCAGAAAATTCAAAGCCTAACTGTGATGTTTTCCTCACCCTAACCAAGTGGTGTCTGTGGCTAGATCCAAGCAGACCATAAGCACAGCATTGTTAACGGGAGAGAAATAGAAATGACAAAAGTAGCAACATAAAGAAATGCTCGGTTTGAACTTGTCCTTGGTTTTGCAGAAACACACTTGCTGGCTGTTTTATTTATGAAGTCTGGACCTCACAACCTCAGCGCTGCTATGTGCTGCTCAAAGGCAGTGAGCACAGCAAAACAAGAAGATACAGGTGGAGGAGAGGCGGAGGGCATGGTCTCTCTACACAAACACCACCACCACACCTCCAGTGGGACATATGTGACAATTGAGAGGGATTATATTTGTATGAGACTATACTGTGTTTTTTTTTCTTTCTTAGGAAACCCCTATTCATTCTGCCTTTAATAATATGACGTTATAATTGAAAGTTATGAGTTAAAGTTGTAATTTATGTGCTCGATAGAGAAAATAAAGATTCTGTTTTGTGTATTTGAGTTTAGATAACTGACGGTTCTCCCTGCAGATCACCTGGGAATCAATACTTCATTTAAACCCAAACAATCAGTATTCACTTATTACTGAAAACATACATTTTTGAATTGTCACCTGTAATTAAAGGTCACCTGCCGTGCCGTAAACTAAAGAACCCTCATGTTACAATTACATTTCATTAATTGTATGGATTGTAAGTCTACCTGCTGAACCAACTGTCTCCCAATGAGAAGCACCAAAAAAACATATACTGTAAGTATAATAATAATATGCTGTGTAGTGTCTTAACATTACTTTCAGCCAAAGTTGTATTCAGATATCTTAGTTAAGTGCCAATACATCCATGTGAAAAATCCCCCATTTCAAGTAAATGTCTTGAGAACAAATCTTAAAGAAGTATTACATGCAAGACCTACTTTTTGCCAAAGCACTCCTTTCCAGAGACATGTCCCTTGACCAACATCAATATGTGACATAATCATATTGTTACCACTGATACACTGATGCACGAGAAACATTTTACTGTGGTAGCAGATTGAGGTGGAGCCTGGTTTAGCCTCATGCAGTTCACTTCCCCCGGGGTCGGGCCGCTCCAAATGATCACAGAATAAATCTGAGAGAGGGACGTGATCGAGAGGAACGAAGAAAGGCAATGTTCTGATGCACAGATCTGTGTTCTGCATTTTTATTTAATCATTACATATATATTTTTTTTACTTTTATGTGATTGATTCTATTGTTTTCCCTCTTCAGGACAGTTTTGTGAGTCAACAAAAACAGAGAGGGTGGGAGCTGTGTGTTTGGTGGAAATGCTGTTCTCGCCTTGTAACTGGCATTGTTTCTGTGTTTAAAGGCTGGAAAACATCAGTCAAAAAATCTGCTCGACTTTCAGTGTGCAGAATGATGTGAGGGCCCTTTTCACATTCACCTGCTGAAAGTAGAAAAAAGAAAAAAAAAAAAAGACTCATGATTGAAAACGAGCACGATTTCCGACATTCCTGGTCCAACACTGAGCACACACCAGCGTGATGTGAAGACTTGAAGCCTTCAGTGAGCATGAAGGCATGAAGGCTGCAGGCGGATTTAGCACCTCATAGTGTTCGCGGGGTTCAGCCCACTCCAAGTGATTCATAAAAATCCTCCTTGTTGATCTCCAGCAGAAGCCTCCTCCTCCTCCTCCTCCTCTTCCTCCTCCTCCTCCTCCTCCGCCGCAGCAGCTTTGACACATCTGCTCGGCTGCTTCAGCACCTCGGACAGCGAACGCTCTGATAGGATGGAGCCGCTCGACGGCCAATGGCTTCACCGGCGCGAGCGGAGACATCGACGTCCAGCGGCAGCAGCAGCAGCATCCCGGCTGCAGCCAATGAGAGGCCGCCGTTCCTCTCCAGCATCCAACCCGAATAACTGCAGATGCCCGCATCAAAGCGGCGGCTCTCTCTCTCTCTCTCTCTCTCTCTCTCTCTCTCTCTCTCTCTCTCTCTGGCCGGTTTGCATAGCTGAGGTATAAGGTCCTATTTTTGGAATCCGTAGTGGCCATTTTCCCCCCCTCATCCTCCTCCTCCGCCTCCTCCTCCTCCTCTTTCTCTCACGGTGTTCTCCGCCGGTGTTTTGATTTAGATCTTTGGACCGATGTTCCACTGACGTGCGAGAGAGGTTCCGTCCGAGCCGTGAGCATCGCAGCGGGACGTCAGCAGCCGCGACCGTATAGATTGTCTGCTGCTCTCGATGGAAGACATCTTCCCACTCGCTGCGAGCGACGGACCCTGGCACGTTTCGCATCTGCTTCGCATCTGTATTCCCATCGACGAGCGAGGGACTTTTTATAAATGAAGGTCTGAGGTAAAAAGAAAAAAAAAAGAAAGAAAGAAAGAAAGAAAAAAAAAGGCAGCAGCACACCGGGAGACAAACCTGTCGGCCTGTGCCACCGGGTGGCTTCAGCACCACTGGGGGACCGAGCCGTCTGAACGCCCTGGACCCTGGACTGCCCGTGGTTGGAGCGCGTTTTCACATTTTTGACCGCATTTGCCCAGCAGGAGCGAGCGGGTCAAGGTGTGATGTATGGATTCCAAAAGGAGAGTCGACTAACCAGAAGGTAGGAGAACACAGAGGGGTGTCTGAACAACACGTTGTTGTGAGTGCACATGATAAAACATTTTTTAAAAAGCAGTTATTAGAGGGGAGCTGAGTAATACAGTGATACAGGTCTGTGAGCACCCATCCTTCACAATCAGATGAAAAGAAAACAAAACGGATAACACCATCAGCATCACAGACAGCGGCATCAGATTAGTTGCGTCGAGGCAGTGGATGTGTGAGGGCGCAGGCCTGGAGCTGCCGTGTGTCGGAGGGGCTTGTTTTCAAGGCTTCCATTTTGAAGCTAAGATGGATGCTTGCGCACAGTTCTCTCTCATGCCTCTGTGGCCTTATCTCGGCTCTTATATAACACCCAGTGAGCAGTGGCGCTGCGGCAGGCCCGTGTCGGACAGATGGGAGCAGGGGTGCTCGAAGGGAGACTCGATCCGGTGGTTGAATGAAGTTTCACGGCCGCAGATTGACAGACAGTGGGACACGGGGAGCTGTGGAGGAATGTCACCAAATGGTGCGGCTCAGTGCAGCGGCTGAGACCTCCGAGCTCATCACGTGTTGGAGGATTCTCCTGTAAAAGCCTCGGTGATGATGAGCACCCTGAACACAGGAAATCAAAAATAGACAGGCGGAGGACAGGGTCTCTGTAGACACAAACGCCACCACCACACTGCCAGTGGGTCACACATGATGATGGACAGAGGGAGTCTAGACAGTGTTTGTTTGCTTGCTTTCTTTGGAAACCCCTGTTCATTCTGCCTTTGATAATATTAGCCAGTGATGATGATGATGATGATGATGATGCCACTCAGTGTTTTTGAGGGGTTTCCAGTGACTCACTCTCAAATAAACAAGTGAAGACAGGTGGTTTGATCGAAACGAAAAACACCAGGGCGCATGCTGAAGCTGAGCAGCCACAGTGAAAAGTTATGCAAAAAAAGAAAAATCGATACATTTCTGATCTCGGGGCCTCTGGACACTTTGGATGAGCGTTAAGGGGCCATGTTATGATATTTCACAAGTCAAGTGTTTTTACTTTTCTACAGCTTTTCACCTCATCTTACTCAGCAGGTGGGGTTCACTTTATCGTCACCATGGATGTAGCTCTCTGGGCAGTTACATCTGTGAAAACGTCATGAGCTCCATCTGCTGAGGAAGATGACCAACAGACGGAATTAAAATCTCAGAGGAAGGCCAATAAATGGACCTTAAGCCAATATATGGTCAAATCAATAAGTCATCTCTGCTTAACTTATGTTGCTAATTCAATAACCATGTGTTTGTTGTTGATTGCTTGTTCATTACATACAATGTTACTAACGGAGTATTGCCATTGCCTCCAGGCTCGATCTCCTCCAGAAGTGAGACACACACCTTAAAGCTCTTTGTCTAGGCCATTCAAAGAGCTTTTCCCCCACTCCACCCCTCCTCCACCCCACTGGTAAATCTCACACCAACGTCATGGGTACGGTGCTGTCACTGTCTCCCAGCTACCGCAAAGCGGTGCTGTTTGAAGATTGCCCGGCCACGGTAGGCCACTACACGGCGGTCCAGAACAGCAAGAACGCCAAGGATGCGGCCACAGCGGCCGCAAAGTCCCTCAAACGGCCCTCTAT
Organism: Sparidentex hasta; assembly: GCA_030272975.1. Classification (NCBI taxonomy): domain Eukaryota; kingdom Metazoa; phylum Chordata; class Actinopteri; order Spariformes; family Sparidae; genus Sparidentex; species Sparidentex hasta. Next base: position 15,038 of record JARJLU010001472.1, on the reverse strand, counting down.
CATCAACGTGTTGCCATGGAAACGTATCGTGGCCGTATCGGCAAAGAGGAAGGGCTCGAAGAAGCTGCAGTCGGAGGCTGGCGATGGTGGGAAGGGGAGCTCCCCGGATGGTCAGGCCACTGCCATGGCCAACTCGGCCTCCAACAGCCTGAAGCTGAAGAAGTCTCAGTCCTGCGCTAACCTGTCATCTTACACATCGAGCCAGGACCCCTCAGCCACCAGCACCACTACCTCCTCCCACCTGCCCACCTCCAAGACCCTGGCTAATGTAGTTACTGTGGCTGCCAAAAAGAACTCCCTCACAGGCTCCGGAATCCAGCCGTCTACTGCAGCCGGCACGCCTAAACGTGTCATCGTCCAGGTAAACCACATCTTAACTGTTCCTCTTTGGTCTTACGCCAATACCTTCGTTTCTTACTATCCTTTCTTTGCTATCTTGTTGTACCTCTCCCACCCAGGCCTCCACAAGTGAACTGATGCGCAGCCTGGGCGAGTTCCTATGCCGCCGGTGTTACCGACTGAAGCGTCTATCCCCGACAGATCCGGTTCTGTGGTTGCGCAGCGTGGACCGCTCCCTCCTCCTGCAGGGCTGGCAGGATCAGGGCTTCATCACGCCGGCCAACGTGGTCTTCCTCTACATGCTGTGCCGCGACGTGGTCTCGTCCGAGGTGGCCTCAGAACGCGAGCTGCAGGCCTCGCTGCTCACCTGCCTCTACCTGTCGTACTCCTACATGGGCAACGAGATCTCCTACCCGCTGAAGCCCTTCCTGGTCGAGGCAGAGAAGGAAGCCTTCTGGGACCGCTGCCTGGAGATCATCAACCGCATGAGCGGCAAGATGCTCCAGATCAACACCGACCCGCACTTCTTCACCCAGGTGTTTGCTGACCTGAAGAACGAGAGCAAGAAAGAGGAGGAGAAGACCAAACTCCTCATAGGCCTTGACCGATAAGAAGGAGCTTGGAGGAAGGAAGGAAGGAAGGAAGGAAGGAAGGAAGGATGCATAGAGAATTAAGTAATTAGGTTGAGGATGGGTGAACTCATATAATGCAGTGCAGCATTGATACCTTGAGGCAGTCCTGTTGTCTGGCATCTCTACTATTTTACCATTTATGGAATTTCCTGATCATGACCCAAAACAAAGAGCCTCCGGTATCAAACACAAAATGTAGTTTCCTTAACGAGCCACCTTGACACCAACAAATGCAGTTACTGAGCGTTAGAGTCAGGGTTAAGCTCCTGTGAAGGCAGCAGTTGGCCTCCGAGGCACTTCCTCTAAAACGGGTTACTGTAGTGCTGATCACACCATGAGCCACATTATTTGACGTGATCGGATCTGGTTTGATTCTCAAGACCGACAGGTATCCAATCCTGGCTCAGGGTGTGACAGTGAAAAGCTTTAAGGCAGAGATGTGGTCATTTTTGCAAGAATGGTGTAACCGTTAACATAGATGAGGGCCGGTGATGTGACATTAACAGGCTGTGAGAAAGAGATAACATTCAATTGTACGTGTCGCCCGAGGTCTGACCTGTATCTTGTGTCAGTGAGATAATAGAAATGAATGGGTTTAGAAATGCCAGACAACACGGATTAAGTCATTTAGGGTGATATCATAAATGCGAAGATAGAAGATGTTGATACGATGATATTGTATGATAGGAACCAGGCATTATCGCTATAGAGAAATGTCAGGGTAATGAAAAACACAGAACACCTTGCATGAGGTCACTTCATATGTCCTCGCACATAAACCCCCGCTTATCGCCAACTCCACTTTACCTTATTCCTGCTGTCCTGCCCGAGCTTATTGCACTCACCAACATCGGCTGTGAGGACCACTGTTGAAACTTTCAGAGTTTTGAATAATACCATCACTTCGCACTCAGCTAGAATGAACGCAAAACTTGTCAGACTGTGAAATTTAAGTCCCTCGGCATAATTGTGCTGTAGTGGATTTATTCATCGGCATCTTACATAATGTACTGTACTTTTAAGGGATCCATCAAATCTTCTACGGATTGGGAGATCTATTTATTTTTAAGAGTATGAAATGCTAATCCCCACAGATTAATAATCACTAAATGAGCCCTTCTGTAAAATGTTTACATATACGAAAATGTGGGAAAATGCAATACTGACCCCTCCAGGGCAAATTTTACGTGGGCAATGATTTCATTCCTGCCTGTACCCCTGCACTTTCTCCTGCAGTCCAGGAAGGAAGGAAGAAAGGAAGGAAGGAAGGAAGGAAGGAAGGAAGGAAGGAAGGAAGGAAGGAAGGAAGGAAAGAAAGAAAGAAAGAAAGAAAGTAAGAAAGAAAGAAAGCTTTCTGTTTTAAAAAATGCTGCACTCACATTGTGTGCTTCATACTGTACGAATGATCGGTCGAGCTGGGTCGTGTTCAGAGGGTAGATCATGTGATCCGTCCAGACCAATGGCTGTTCACATCAGAATGAAAGAAGATGTGATTACAGTGCAGCAGGTGTGTGTGGGCGAAGGCAGACGCTACAAGTGTAAATGTGACTTTTTCTTCCACAAACGGCGCGCTGACGTCGCCTTTGTCGCCTCAGTGGACTTCCTCTGCTGTTTGAAGCATCACCTCCCCCTCCTCTTTCCTCCGCTCATAACTCCCCATGGAATCAAACTGAAACGACACAGATTTTCTCTCTCTCTCTCTCTCTCTCTCTCTCTCTCTCTCTCTGTCTCTCTCTGTCCAGTCTGAACTGGTCGTGTCCTGTCTGGTGCGGTCCCGTCCAATCCAGTCATCTGCTATTTAGACACTCTCCGGTCGCGTTGACCCGATGGCTTACTTATTCACTGAGTTGTTTGACATGCATGTGTGCTTCTATAGGTTTCCTAGCATGCCGCTTTGTGTTGGGCGCACCGCACCACATGTTACAGAAGAGAACTGCTGAACGCCAGACTCAGTGATGTGACATCCAGGCGAGCCGGTACAGAGACTCTCTAATGAAGGAAGGAAATGGTGGAAGGCCGGTTGTCTCCTTGCCTGTTCTGACCCTTATCAAGATCCCCGCTGTTCTTGGTTTCATGGTGCTCAAGGGCTGAAAAGCTATTTCAGTTTGGATATACAAAGGCCACTCAATTAAGCTCGGATGTTTAATAAAGTCTGGGGGCGTCACAAGAGACATTAAAATAGAATGAAATAAAAAATGCTGAATCCTAAACGTCCCATAATGCAAGTGAATTTCATGCCCCGTTCTTTCAAACCTCACACTTCCAGTTTTCTATTACAAACGTTCAGGTCGTAAACCCAAGCAGAGATGCTGGAAAACCACATATAACTGTCAAAAATTCAACCGCGTGCCTCAAGAGATTCCTCGCCTTGACGATGTCACATCACTAAGTCGAACCATAGCTGATTAATTGTCTGCGATTTTAGAAAACGCTCCGCCTTCTCAAACAGGGCAGAGATCTTGTGCCATATCGTTCTAAAGACTCATTATTTCGTACGAAACACAAAGAAACATGAGCCAACTCAAAGTCTCCAGCCACCGAAAAAGAAAGACTATAACGGGATCATGATGAATAATGTTTTCCACGATGTTGCTACATTGTGTCAGAGATGGTGACTGTAAACGAGGGACTTTGTTCAGGTGTCAAGGGAGTGGAGTCCAAATGAAAAGCTTGTGATTTTTTTTTTAATACACGGTGAAGTTTTATGTGTCACTTTGCGAAATGTAAGCCAAAATTGGAGTCATCCAAAGCTGGAGCATTCGTCATTCTGTTAGTAAATTTATAATCTTTGAAAAGCTGTATTCAGCCAGCTGTCTTACACGATGAGACGTTTGAAATAACAGTTCCCTATTTGCTATGAAACACGGGGGAAAGGGGTCTTAGAAATTTGTTGTCAAAGCAGAATACGGTGTCTGTTTCCAGACTGGGTGTCTCCATGATGCAGGTGATGTCGAAATTCTGGTTGTGTTTTGTGTTCAGGTGATTAGTGACCGGGCTGCAGTAGGAACAATGCTGTAAAAAATAATGTAGCCTTGACGCAGAGTCAGACCTCACGTGAGACAAATATGCACATGAAGAATGAATCCGTGGCAAACTAGCTTGTTTACACATCCTTCCTCCTCGCTGTTTCCGATGGGTTGACCAGTATACAAGTAGCATTTCTCTGAACAGCATTCCCGAGAGGACTGTTTAATGATCTTTCTTTCTTTTTCATTTATTTAGTTCGATCTATTTGGTTTGACGGGAATTATATCGCAGCAGGTTAATCAACGAAAGACAAAATGTGACACATCCTCCTTTGGTTAATTGAAAGTAGTTAATGAACTTAAATTTGACTGTCATCTATTTAGTGGAGGATTTAAGATTTTTTTGTGTGTTGATAATCTGGATTATCTCTGGTAAACATTTAGGTTTAATTGACCATTCGCTAAACGCTGCCACCTTTGGCCAGTGTAGCTACGCCTGTCAAGCATTCTGTTCTTACATGGCACACGTGCAGTTTGCAATGATAGCGATGAAAGATTTTACGAATCAAACTATGGGTTCCTCAATTATCAGAGAGAGGTCGACAAAACACGCGTCTGTTTCCAGCTGGCAGTGGTCTCCGGCAGATTATATCAACCGTAGCTAGCTAATTAAGCTAATGTTAGCTCAACATGTTGGACAAAAATGCGGTCCTTTCTGACTTTCCAGCTGACCCGTTATGTAAAAGGGCTCTTAAATAAGCAGATGACGGCTATCCTACGTACGCAATCTCATGCTAACGCTAGTTCCTGGTGATAAAGTTAGCATTCTAACCAGTTAATGATTTAACTGGTGTTGTTTTTTCTGTTGCAGTGTAGAGCTAGCTAGTCTAAATATTGTAACCATAAGTAAACATATAAATAAAGACTGTGTATGTTTCACATTTTACATTACAAGAGTGTTATCCTAATGTAACTTTAATGTAACACTAGCTAGCAATAGCTGTCAGGTGTTGCTGAAGTGTAAATTATCTGAACTCTGACAGCCTCCACAGCTAGCTTCCTCGCAGTGGGAAAATGGTACACTGGGGATTTGGCTCTTTATGTAAATTGTAGCCCCACAAACTAGCTACTGTACTGTAGCCTGTGTGTTCCTTGGCCCTGGAAGTAAGGCAGGGTTGGTAAGCCAAGTAATCGTTCATGTTTACCTTAGCAAACATACTTTTCACATGTAGAGAAATCCAAAGCTTGACAGGCCTGCTGTGTCTAGGTAACATTGCTAACGTTACAGTTGCAAACAATGCTCGAGGGGAGGGATTTAGTCGATGGTCAATTTTACTGTTTCTCTTAAAATAGTTTGACACCTGTCCTGTGTTGAAAGCACACATACACAACCCTGCACACAAAGTGTATTATATATTGATTATTCAAGACCATGTGGATGTCAAATGACAGCTTTTAACAGACAAGAAGGGGGATATGATACATTTCTCTGTGAAACAAAGGAGTGGAAAGGCAAAAAATCCTGTCCAGACTTCTCATTATTTTTCAATTCCACTAGTTCCAGTCCTTCTAGCTGTGCAAGGACAATAAAAACAAACCAAAAAAAAGAAGAAAACAGACAAGGAAGAATGAATCTTTTTCTAGAATTGGAGAGAGAAAAGTATAGGTTGATGATACGATACCCCCCTGCACATTCTCTCATCATCGATCAGCTCATAAATATGTGCCATATTTTATCTTGCAACACGGACAAGACAAAAACTATCGTGTAACATATGAAGCTTATGATAATGATACCGAGGTTATTATGGTTTTCCTTCCTTTTCGTTTGTGAATCATATTGTGTAAACAAGAATCTTTGTTGAACAAAAGTCAAGGCTACTAGTGTTACTAGAGTGCTGATGCTGCAGTCTGTTACTATGTGGATGTATGAATATGTATGTGAGAAATAAGAATAATTTGATCAACTGTTACAGGTACTTTATATAAAAACCTTTACAAGCATGGTCTTCTGTGTTTACTTCTCGGGGCAGACTGACACAGATCAACATATGCTATGCTCTTTAGAGATGGTTCTGAGTCTGACCACAGCAAGGGGGTCCTTCAGGTGACGCTGCTGAACATATGAATGCTGATTTCTTTCAGGGGTCAGTTGGTATTTGGGGAGTTTTTGAGAGTTTTATCTGGGAAAAAGGCCCATAATAGGTAATGCAATCATCACTTGATGGCTCTCATAATGGATGTGGCGTTGACAGATGCTGTTGAGATGCATCCAGAGAGCCGAAATAGAACACCTGGCTGCCGCGTGTACCATGGACATCTGCAGGAACTGCAAAGCCATAGATCACATAACAGCACAATATTCAACCCTGGTGAAGTGAAGTGAGGCAGCATCGGACCTGGAGGAGGAAGTGCAAGATGGGGTACAAGTCTTAGACTGAAGTGCTGAGCTGTCTGATGGCAAAGAAGTGTCCAACCCCCTGCCTCCACAATGAGATACAATGAGGTCGGTATGGTCAGACGACATCTAAAACAGATCTTTCGGGGGTTGCAGTATTATTTAGAGGGCATGGTTTTATCATAGAGGGTAGAACATGGGATTCTATGCGTCGATGTTTCATGGTGGGTAGTTCAAGTTGTAGATGCAACAGTTACTCCGGAGTTTTTCTCTGACCATCATGATTTTAAGATCAATCTTAAGCAGTGGCTCTCTCTGAAGACCTTCTTCAACTATGTGGGGGAACGGTGGGAAGACGTCAAGATTAGAACAAAACACCTTTTCATATAGGTGGGTAAAAAAACAGCTCAAAACAGAGGTCTCCAGAAAGACCAGGCAAAGCTACAGAGATTTTACATAATGGCTCATTCTGGCCAAGATGTAGCGGAGGATATAGCTAAACTGAAGAGAGAGATGTCATGCTGAATGTGAAAATGTTGTAGAGTTTGTAAAAAAAAAAGAGAAAGATTAGCAAGGCCTAAAAACTTTGTCGAAGCATTAAAGAATAAGGAGGGACGTGAAAAAACAGAAATATATACAAGATACACAGTAAAAACAAAACGATTTTTTAAAAAAAGATTTAGCTAAGGCAGCTTAAGAAAGCCTTCAATCTAACGTAAATAACAGCTTGACAGTAAAATGTCTCTGAATGAACCCACTAAAGCAGTAGAAAGCATGTCAAATAACAAGGTCCCTGGGGCAGATGGTTTGCCAAAAGAATTTTATCCTACCTTCTGGGCAGGGTTAAATGACCCTCTTTTGGAGATGTACAATGAGAGCCTCCAATTGGGGTCACTATCACCATCCTTAAAGAATGGCACCATTTCTCTTCTATTTGAAAAAAGGTGGGAAAAAAGATGTTAAAAGGGCGCCCTTACTCTCCTTGGTGTTGATCTTAAGATTTTAGCTAAAGCTATCTTTCTTCGCCAACAAGAGGTGATCGAGCGACTGGTTAGGGTGGAGCAGACCTGTGTGGCTCCAGGTCGCTCCATAAGTGAAAACCTTGCCATAATAAGAGATTCATACTTGAATGCCTTAGATCGCAATGTATGTATTGCTGGCCTGGATTTTGCAAAGGCCTGATTATCTAAATCAAGAACTGGTGAGGTTTGGGTTCGGCCCACTGTTGAGGGCATGGATTCATTTACTGTAAACTGATTGCTTTAGTAGAGTCAACATTAATGGTCACTTCACCGAACCTATTAAGATTCAATCAGGGGTCAGACAGAGTTGCCTGCTATCAGTCAGCCTTGTTTGTCCTAGCCATTGCAGCCTCTGGCCTGTGAGATAAAACATGACACTGATATCCAGGGCCCTCCTGTCCCTGGTAGTAATGGGAAGGAGGCTAAAATGTCCTTGTATATGGATGACTTTACAATCCTTCGTGCTGGCAATAATTCAGTGGTTGAAGCCCTCCAGTGCAGCGACCACTTTTCACAAGCATCTGCTCCCAACAGCAACATATCAAAAGAGACATCAGGTACAAGCCTCTTGTTAAAGGGGGAAGGCTGTACCAGAGTCGGGGGGGCGAAACTTGACGCCCCTTTTTTAACACCAATATTGAATGCTGTTTTTACCGAGGACAACACCAGTCTCTGGTTTCATTTAGCCAAGATTTGTTAGAGTCACATAGTGTATAGAGGCAAGAGTAAAGGTGTTTCTCTTTGTACCCCTTATGCTAAAAGTAGACAGGCATTATGGTAGTTAAACCTCTAGCCTTGTGCCGGTAGGTATCCTACCTGAGAGCAGAGTATGGAAAAATGTAAACATACTACACGTTGTGCTAAATGTCCAATGAGAAACTGTAATAATAAATAATAATAATAATAATACTAACTGCCTTCAAAAGGTTCTTTATTTCACCAGATTCTGTGGCAATGGTCGGAATTACAAGTGTCAGGGATTACATCATCAGGGTTAGAGTTAAGTATAATGATCAAGAAATTAAAAACTGGTTTAAACTGGTTTTAATACATTTAAAACATCATATTTCAAGTAATACAACAGACGACCAGTGCGACCTGAGGGAACACTCAGTCATTTCAGTTACAGCACAAGTAGGATTACGATCATCATTTCAAGGAATCACAACAAACAACCTTTAGAAACCTTTGAAAACAACTTCATCCTTAAACTAAAGGAGCCTCTATGTAACCATTTGACATGTGTTAGTCACTTTTTACAGAAACAGAAATTTCCACAATGGGTAGAGGATCTGTGTGACATCAGGTGCAGTGATTTGAAGTTAGGTTTTGCTATTGGAGCAAATTTGAATTTGACACTTTTGTGAAACCAGAATAAAGATTCTTCACAAAAATCGTTTTCCGGGTGATGACATTTTCATACCAAATGCAGCAATTTGAAAAGTGCAACTCAAAGGATTCAGGCAAAACACAAGCTAAATACATAGAATACATAATGGTAATGGCTCAGACTAAATTTGATGGAAATGTCAAAAAACAAATTTGTATGTTATCTTGTTGCTCTGCAGCAAGAGGGTCCTGGGTTTGATGGCTGACTGGGGCAGGGCCCTTCTCTCAGGACTTTGCCCATGTGAATGTAAGTGTGAATGGTTGCTGGTAGTCAGCTCTGTGGTGAACCAGTGACCTCTCCATGGTACTCCACTGCTCGCTCCAGCTGCCTGTGGCCCTGTGGAGCATACGTGGCTTTAGATGGAAGTTTAGATGGATGTTTTCTTGGTCACTCTGCTCCTGCCCAGGGTGCTCAAAGAGTACTGATGTCTCTGAGGGTGGTGTTCTCCACAGGCTAATGCTTGTCCTGTCCGTCACATACTGTATGATGTGGTTCTTAAATGCATATCAGAATGACCCAGTTAGTAACAGTGTTTCAGATATGCTTATGACTGACTAAAGTATTTTGATTTTGTTTTAAAAGAGTAGTGTTGTTTCCGTTCTTTATTTCTCAGATTGTCCAGCTCTCTTTCTGTTACAGGCATACAGTCACACTTGGAAGATCTGGAGAGGTTGGAATTAGGGACATTGCTCAAGGGCACCTTGGTAGTGCTTCTACTTTCCCCATCCAGATGTGTCCTGTATTGAACCAGCTACTCTCCAGTCACAAGCTCACTTCTCCAACCTTTAGGCCACCACTGCTACGCATATATCAGTTGTCAATGTACCAAAAAAATTGTAATAACATATATGCTGCTTCATGTTTTTGTGACAATAAAGCTCTTAACAATGCAAGTACCTACTTTGCACTTGGGATCCAAGCACAGTCTAACAGAACATAACAATACATTAGGTGTTTGCTTTTGGTCCATGGTTTACCATCAAGTGTGAGTCTTTGCTTTCCGAGGGGTGAAGTGTGTGCTAGCCAGGTAAACTCATACAAAAGCATTTAATAGCTCAATCATTTGATGGCAGACGTCCCTTTATAGGGCGGCTGTAGCTCAGCGGGTAGAGCAGGTCGACTAGTGATTAGAAGGTTGCTGAGACAAGGCTGGGATTGGCTCCTGCAGCAACACCCCGCGACCCCTTGGAAAGGGATAAGCGGCTACGGACAATGACATGATATGACATGAGGTGTCCCTTTAGAAGACTTATTAACTAACTCACAGATGACATACTGTTGATAATTTCACTTTACATACAATTTTTATATGAATGTGCCAATCAAAACATTGTCTTGATTTCCCATTTCTTCATATACAGTGTTGACATGGCTGCTGAATATACATATGAAATAGTTTTAGTGATACTAAATGATTAATCACTGATGAGTTTGACTGAGCCCTGTATTTAAGAGTCTAACAGCCATTTTTTAAAGCTATTATAATATACTAACTCAATCCAATCATTTGGACTTGTTCAGGGAGAAGTAATGCAGAAGCTATGCCTAACCATCGTTTTCATGTCAGAAGAAAGTGATTAAACAAGCTGACCTTGAAGCACAACATCATTCACCATTTCTGTTCTAGCCTTCTTTATTTGTGTTTGGCGGACCATGCCACCTATCCTATATTCAAACAGTCTTCTGGGGACCTGGTTTCCTCTGAGGACCGCCGGTTTATTAAATTGAATTTAATAATTGAATTAGTTTAAGTTATTAAACTCTAATTGCGTTTAGCTGCATGTGGGTATTCTCCCTTCACACGGTATGTGTTGCGGTTCCTATTTGCTGACTGTTGTGTCACTGCGGTGGGACAGGACAGGGGGAGAGAGGGGCGCTGTCCACGGTGCTGAACAAGGGAGCTGAGGCCAAACATGAGATCCACCGCAATAAAAATAAAGAGCATGGCAGCAGACAACACACGAATCATAGGTTTCGCCATAAGTTATGAGATGAGAAACAGTTCACAATGATTCCCATCAGCGCATTCCCAGCCTCCGTCATGCCAACTGTGTTTTGCCTCCCCGTAAATCTGCCACGTGAGAGGCGAAGGCGCTACCCTCCTCAGCCGCACGCGAGCTAATCGGAACGCTTCCGCTCGGCTCAGCCAATCAGAGCAAGGTGCGCTGCGGCTTATAAGCCCATCTGCCGCCGAGCCTTTCCGCTCACTGTCCCCGCTGCCCTGTGAATCGTTGACCCCGAGCTGCATCCCCTGATCTACGGCGACCGTGAAGATGGCGAACCGGGTAAGACGCATATTATGTATTATGGCATATATGGCTGTACGATACCTTCGTGTTTCCGTCTGGGAAATAAGATAGAGAAGGAAAAAAAAAACATGAGCTGGGCGGAAAAACGTCGGCCGCTTGTTGTCTCGAAGCGGTCTCGGTACATTTAGCGCCTGAATGTCACCGCGGCGGCAGGATACGGGGTCGGTTTGACACGGTGCTGCAGCCCCTCAGCCCCTCCGCGTCCCGCAGGGGGAGTCATCTGAGCCGGGGCTGCATCTCAGCTCCGGCACCGGACCTCCTCAGCCCGCCTCCTCTCCGAGTACCTCAGGTCCATGATATTAATCCGAGGCTGCGCGTGCCCTTGAGCCGACACTGCTGCGTGACGAGAGACCACCGAACAGCCTTTTTACGAGCTGCGTCTAAAAGATCCGAGGGAACGTTTCGAGTGGTCGCGTGCATCGACCGCAGCCCGGCCGTGTGAGGCATGTCAGCGTGCCGTTTGATTGATGGGATGGAGAGAAAAAAAACAACGAGGCTTCAATCTGCAGCCTGTTTGCGCTGATAAGCGCTTACTGGCTCATCAGATCAGCAGACTGTGTGCATATTTACACCAGTGGTTGTTGTGAAGAACCTGTCGACGTACAGGGAGGATGATGCCAGGTAACCAGCGTCCACTACCAGCCTCACCACAGGCCCTAGTGTAGAGGGATGCTGATTTCATTTTAACAGACAGGGTAGTGCCTAGGTAGTCTGGAAGCTGGATAGATCTACCTAGATGTGCCTCCTTTTTTTCCTTCTTTTTTTTTTTTGTATTTTCCTTTTTCCATCTTAAAATGGCACCCACCCATTAGAAATAAGGCAATCACTGTAATGACTGAGCGTCAGGGCAACCCAGCAAAATGATTTGCTGCAGTATGCACATTAATATTCCTGGTGGAAACAGGTTCGCAGTCAGTCTAAACTGGTCAAAGACGGATGTACCTACCTGTAATGTAGCCTCTCATGCTGCGTGACCCCTTAAAGGGGTAGTTCAACATTTTGGAAAAAGATGCTTTCCTTCAGGCACAGGGAAAGATCAGAGGGAAGACTGATACCACTGTCGTGTATGTAGGGTAAATATAGAGCTACCACACAGCAGCTTTTTAGCTTAGCTTAGCATAAAGACTGGAAACAAGGGGAAACAGCTGGTCTGGCTTTGTCAGCACCTCTTAGGCCCACTAATTAACACGTTAAACTAGCCAGAGACACATTTCTTGTTTTCACATCTTATGAAGTGATGGCTGATTATAGATCCTTTACACTGGTTCCCTATAAATTCACTTTCACTAGGGTACTGTGTCTGCCACTGGGCATGATCTCCTGCATGCCACCATTTCTATCTGCTCACACACCTCCATTACGCACCATATGAATGTGGTCAAAGTCAAAGGGATCTGTCTGGTTTCCTGACAGCAGCAGCAGCAGTTGTCTGTTCTCACTTACATCATTGTATTTATGTCATCCATACATAAGTTTAAAACCAGCAACGACTTAGAGACGAGAGAGGCCCATCCTTCACAGCGCCTTGCCCCTGCATCATGCCCCGCCCCTTTTTGGGGTGAAAACAGCCCTTCTAATTTGACTGGCGGTAAAGGAAAATTCTGCAGTCTTTGGACAGTTTGATAGCACACTATTAGAACACTGCATTGTGTTTTACCTAACAGCCACAATACAGTGGCCACAAACATGAATCATTTCAATGCATGATCACCATCATAGAGAAAAAATGTGAGAAAAAAAGGTTGACTCTGACCATCCTTTCAGAGGCAGTCGCCATCAAATTGGACGAACCTGACATACGCAGCTATGCTGGAATGCCTTGGTAATATATCTGTCATCAAATCACCACATTTGTCTTTTCTGTTTTATAATTTCTCCAATGTGACGTTACTGTAAACTAGTGATATCGCTTTTGCAAAGCAGAACCACCGTCTCTGTTTTGATATCTGTTGCTTATTGTCTGCTCATTACATGACCTTTCGCTACGCGTCTAGAGGGCAGACAAACCGGTCGATTTTTGCCTGATTTCCTACGTTACTTAACGCTGTTTACAAGGTCCATTATTAGAAGGTGGGTCAACTTGATTCGTGTGAATTATTAATGTTAAAATGCCCTCTGCTCCCAGCTCTATTTCCAGTGGAGAGATTTTCAAACCGAACCGATCTGAAGACTCTTATCTGATTCGCTTCGCATCGGCAATCGGTGCCATCCACTCAATTACATCATTAACTAACCTGCGAGGAAGTATTTGTCACGGACCGATGTGCACCGACTGGTCGGGTCTCACGGGCGACCATTTTCATTCCCTCTGCACAGAACCCTGTCAGAATTGCTGCTTTGACACTGCTGTGTCCGGTCCGTTCTGTGACCGTAGCTTCATCTTTACCCTAACGACACTAGGGTGGCGTCTTCTACTCTGACTCTTTGCTGTACAGCAAGAGTCAAGCAAAAATGTGTGAAAATTACTCAGCATATTCTCGTGGCCCCTCTTTGTATGCTTGCGCACCTGAGTGAGGTCCACTGCAGAGACATTTTCAGATTCTCCTATTTGAACTTATTCAAATGTACCAAAAAGAAAAGTCCCAAACACTGAAATCTTTTTTTTCTTAAATGAGGTTAATCACGTATCGACGATTAACATTCATCTTGTGAGCCATGGTTGGGAATCATATTCTAGACATTATCATTATATCCACAAAATAGTGCGGTGTAGCTCTGAATCCAGGGCTGTGCATCTATCTATCCCTCCGTCCCTGTGTGTGTGGTACTCGTGTGTCATAGTGATGCAGGGTTCTGTAGCATTACGCAGGAAGATTGTTTCATTGTGCTCAGGCATGTACACTACAGAGTGAGCAGACAGCCGTGCACAGGGGTGTAGCATAGCGCTTGCAGATTGAATTCAGTGTCGTTCAGCAAGGGGCCTTTTTTCATAGCAGCTGTTCCAGGTCTTTATCAGCTCATTCACTCGTTTAACCCATTCACAGTTTTAGCTTGCAGACGAAGAGCGTTGCATGCAGAAGCGACACTCACCGGTTAATACGTGCCACGAGTCATTCATACAAAAAGCCTGAAGCTGCTTGTGCATAGATTTTGAGAGATGTTGTTGCGTTACACATCAGTGAAACGCTGCGATAATAGCTCTCGTCGTGTTTTTTCGCTGTAATAGCTCCCGTTGAACAAACAAGCGAGAATACGCAGGAACCAGGAGGGAAAGCGCTGACCTGCCAGTGAGACCCATTTGCACCGCAGAGCCCAGCAGCATTTTGTTCATCAGTATGAACGTGCTGTGTCTTAGCTATCTGACCGCTGACTGACTTGTGGATGAGGCCTTGCATCCGGGGGGGGGGAGATAGATGAGTCAACGCTGCTATAAATGGCTGCAGTGTTTGCATTCGTCTGTCTTTACATATGGATTGGATTTGTGATTGACTTCACATCATTAGTAAAAACAAACAAGCAAAAAAACCAAAAAAACAACCACAACATTAAAGCTGCTGCTCTCATATGAAAAGAAAAGCCGCCGTGGTTAGCTAGCTGATTCAACCAACATTCACTCCACAAGTTAAGTAATAGCTCTTTTTTTATTGTTTCTAGCTCACTCATTTTAAAATGCAAGTCTTGTAAGGGGCCGCTTAAACATTCACTTGATGGCTACATACATGATATTGTGCTGAGGCTAAAACCACAGGCATAAACTCAGCATCCTCATCACTAGGTATTTATTAAGGTAGGAGACTTAGCCCTAGTATTAGTAAGAGTAGGCTATGCTTAGTGTAGGCTACTTACCATATAGTATTTTCAAACAATGTATGAAAATATTTTACTTTTAACTGTAGTTACAAGAGAAAAGGCTTTGGACCAATATGTGTTCAGAGAACGTAACATTGGTCGTGCTTACTGGAGTGTAAAGCATCTCAAATCCAAAAACAGGACAGGAACTGTTAACGTTAGCATAAACTCTGATAGCACCCAGGACCAACTT
>JARJLU010001471.1:0-45082 GCA_030272975.1 Sparidentex hasta | reverse complement strand
TAAATGCTCACAATAGGCCACTTGCACAGGTTACATGTACAACTATAAATCAGCCTTTACAGTACAGATATGAGAGCAGTATATATTTTCTGATCTAACTCTCAGCAAGTGACAATGAGAAATAGTGAATTAGAGATTCTTCTAATACGAAAAATAATTTATTTCTTAAAGTTGTTAAAGTTTTATGTTGTTGGAAGCATTTAGTAATGTACACAGTATAATGTTCACAGTAACAGCATCTAGTTTGCCCTGTGTGCACTCCATGTGAGTGTCAAGCTATACTTTCTTTTTTTATCAGATATTTGACAGAGTGCCAACCCTCCTCATATACAGCCCAGTTTAAAAAGGGCGATCATAAAGAAGCTCCTCACTTATCTCCGACTCATATGCTTTCTATGCATTTAAAATCAGAGGCTTTTGTTTCACGCTCCTCTGAGGTTTAGGACAAGTTAAAAGCCCTAATTTGTGGAATTAGCACTTCTATGTTTGAAGACTGAACTCCTCTGTGAGCTTTTTCATTAGGTTTTAGGCACTGAGCCAATTTACAAGCTACAAAATGACACAAGAGAAGGTTTTAAGAGACACCAGCTCCTTTTGCTCATGTTGTAAAAGCCATATTTTAAAACTTCTGATTTATACACATTGATTACTTTACAGTGGAGTGTTGAGGTATGGTTGATAAAAAATGGTTTCATTGTCCATAATGAGGATTATTATGGCAACTGATATCTGAGAAGACCCCCCAGATTCATACAGTTGAACAAGTCATCTAGACTAGATCGACAAAACGACAACAGACATTTTGTTTCTAGTCATTTAGTCTTTATGCGCATGTTATCACTTTTGTGGTCACACAGGTCTTTGTAGTTGTTTGCATCAAGTTGTCGTTATTTTGTGTCTCTTTGTAGCCATCTTATGTCTCTTTGTTGTTGTTTTATGTCTCCTTTGGTCGTTTAGTGTCTCTTTGTGGCTGTTTTGTGTCTTCGTAGTTGTTTGCATTTCTTTGGAGTCATTTTATGTCTCTTTCTAGTCATTATATGTGTCTTTGTAGTCATCTTGTGTCTCTTTGTAGTTGGAAGTTTTAAGTCATTAAGTCTTTGTTGTTGTGTTCTGTCGCCTTTGTTTAGTGTCTCTTTGTAACTGTTTTGTGTCTTTGTAGTTGTCTTGTGTCTCTTTATAGTTGTCTGGGGTCTCTTTGTAGTTGTCTTGTGTCTCTTTGTAGTTGTTTAGGCATCTCTTTGTGGTCTTTTGTGTTTCTTTACTACTGTGTTCTGTGTCTTTGTCGTTTTATTGCATCTCTTTCTATCATGTTCTCTTCATAGTTGGTCATTTAGGATCATTTGTAGGCGTGTACTTTTTCTCCTCACAGCACAGGCACATATAACAGAGGCTCTGGCCAAGTGGCCCTTGACCCTTTGTGGCCCTGGGCCTGTGCCCGGTGAGCCCATTCAGTAATCCATCCATGGATCCTGTTATGATTAATAAGACACTGGCAGCCATTTGGATGAACGGGTTGGATCCAGTTACTGGACTTTTGAATAAATCAGTGCTGCAAGCCTCTTTGTGGAGTCCATTTTTTTCTCACCTGTTCTGATTTCGTGGTGTGTTGTTTTGACCAGTTCTGTTGGATCTTTCACAAGCTGCGTCCCCGAACAGCTGCGGGAGGCAGCTGCTGGTCCATAGAAAGGGTGCAAAATCCCAACAGACTGTGGATTCATGCTGCACTTCATGCTCACCCACTGATGGGATGGCAGCGGGGCACTCTGCAGACATGCCTAGACTTGTTCCTAATTGTTCATCGAAGGGCTCAAATCCAGCTCTCTCCTTGTCTGTTTTCCTCGTGTGCATGTAGCTTCTTCACATAAAGGTGATTATTTTTGATAAGCTGACACGAAGTCGCCAGTGATGTCGTGTTGACATCAAGATAATGGACGTAATGTCAAGTGCGTAGCCTGCGGCGAAGGGTTTTTGACCCCGTGCCAGCCGAACACCCACTGACACACATTAGCAGCCCTCGTTTTCTTCACAAGCATCACAAAAAAAGATGCACAAATAAGCTCTGACTGCTAAATACGGACCTAGATGGTGTGCTAATCACCGCCTTCATTGTTGGTTACGGCTCCTTTTATCTGTCTCTGCGGCTGACGAGCCGCTGGAGCATGCATCGAGGTGTTAACATGATGAGCTGTGCAAAAAGGAGAGGCTTGTTAGCAGATATTCCTGAGTCAGATTGGATTGGGAATACTGCAGCAAGTCAAACTAAATCAGTGTAATCATCAGTTCTACTCTCGCTGGTGATGAATGGCTCGGCATCACAGCAGCGGAAAGTAGGAAACTTTAGTTGTAGGTGTGATTTTTATCTTAGGACCAGCTCAAAATGATGATTCCTAATTTGATAAATTGAGTGGAATTCGAAATTCGTTTCAAACGCTCAGGGGCTGCCTCTCCTTTTTAGTGGTGAAAATCAGAGTCATTTGCACGACTGATGTGTTTCTCCACCGTCTGGCGGCAATAAACAGATAATTATGTTCAAGTAGGTGTTTGTCTCATTTTATATTGGTGTCACATAATATGGACAACTTTAAATCAAACCTAAAACATCTGTCTGTCCCTCTCAGCTGCACCTTTAATGATTTCGTTCGCACTCGCAGCAACAATACTCAACATAATCTGGCTGACGCTCTTTACTATGTTGTGATGCTGCACTAAAAGTCAGTAAATCGTGACAGCAGCAGAGATAAAACACTCTAATGGACGCCGACTCTTCTGAAACAGACTCGCGTAGAATTTAAATCACCTGATGCCAGAATGAGAAATGTGTTTTGGCATTTAAAGTCATAAAAGCAAATCGCATATGGAACAGTATATTAAACCGGGAGGGCATGCATAGCTCATTGTAACATTATTACATGCTGCACTGGAAATCATTTTGACTTATGTGTTCATAAACAAAAACGAGGGAAAAAAGTTTGAACTTCAAAGTTTAATTTCAGGATGCAGACAGCTGCTGCGCCGACTTTATGAGTAGGTTTATTAACACCGGTGTGAAGTCAGTTGCTGCACTTGTTTTGGTGTGATTCAGATTTCATGAAATGGCGTTTTTTTTCCCCACATTTTGCCTGGAAATCCTACTCTTACGTCACTTGCATTACCAATATGCACATTGTGGTTAAAGGACAAAGCATACTTTATCATCTGATCTATCTTGTCTTGAGGATCTGACGTCAGGGATATTAAATCCATCCTCAGGTGATCACATTATGAGAGTCACGTTCAGGGGTTGTCGCAGAATGAGGATTTTGAAGCTAACCATGATATTAAAAAATGAAATACTGATACTGACTTTAAATCTTCTTTATTTATATAGACCAAAACCACAGTCGCATTGTGTTACATTATCCATTTACTAACAAAACACACAATAAACAAAGTAAAATTTGGACTAACAGCAATTTCCTACAGATATCGACAGAATATCATTAATGTGACTCGTTTGTGTACATCGAAAATCAGTTGATGTGATAGCCTTATTACAAACTACGATGAAATACGACAGCAGAGGTACGAGTCTCGTATAAACACTAAGAAAGATGTAAATTAGAAGCCCCTCTGCAGTCAGCTTCACTGTGATAAATCACCTATCAGAGAAGCAGCAATAAAACATTTGAATCGTCATCACTTCAGACTCACCTTCTCAGTGGAGCACTGTCACTGTATGTTACGGTTGATTTACATTTATTAACACCTGGCTAGGTAAACAGTGATCAGTCTTCTATGTGATGGACAGTGGCCACCAATTATCAAAGCTGCTGAATTCAAATGCAAACAAAAGAAAAAAAAAGAAAAATTAACGGCTTGGATGAAAATGTTCTCTCCGGACTGTCACACAGCTGGCTTGACAGTTTGTTGACAAGATTTGGGAGCACAGAGCGACAGCGAGTCCACACCGTCTCATCTCGTACAGCTGACAGAAGGATCCTGTCCAACACAACATGCTGTAAGAATCAGTTCCACAATGTCCATCGAGCAGCTGCTCCACTGCTTCCATTCATAGTCAGTGGCAGAATGTAACCAAGTGCATTTACTCAAGTGAAGAAAATGTAGGTGCTTTACTTTTTCATGTAAAAACCTTCCAAGGTTCCAGTGTCTCGAGTGAACAGACAGGCAACGTTTCCTTTTAATTTATTTCATTAGTTTTATCTACTTTTTAATCATTTTTAGGTCTGTTCTATCGGCTGGGCAAAACAAGCGCTTTACCAATGTCACTTTGGGTTCTGGGTAACCATGAGAACATTTCTTATTATTTTTACAAACCAAACTTGATTATTGGAAATTTTACCCGGCAGATTAATCCATAAGGAAAATGATCATTAGTTGCAGTCCTGTACAAAATAGTTAAAAAGGATCTCCATTACAACGGTAAGAGTACAAGTAATAATATATAAAGGTTTAACAGTCACAGGTGACATTTTTCTGAATTTTTATCTCTACTTTTAATACTTTCTAATGTCTTTACTTTTACTAAGGTCTTGAATACTTCAGCACCGTTCGGTCATGTTAAATGAGCTTCACTAGCAGACCGAGTTCGCTCAGTTGTCGTAGAGTTGAAGAAGTCCGCATTTTTTCAAGGACTCACTATATGATCCATCTTGTAGCTGTTCCAGTGCTTTGAGTCATTTCACATGGCCTTCATGGTAGTTTTCTTTTTTTCTTTTTCTTTTAATCCTGGTCCTCGGGGAACCCCTGCCCTCCATGTTTTTTGGTCGTTCCCTTCTCAAAGCAACACGCCTGATTCGGGTCTTTATTGGGCTTCAGCAGAGCTTGATGACGAGCTGATCATTTGAATCAGGTCTGCTGGAGCAGGGAAACACCTCAAACCTGCAATGCAAGAACTGAAGAGCGCTGGTCTGCATGAGATAAGACATGTGAATGAAAACTGACTTAAAAGTTTGACATTACAATCATGAACATTCAGATTTTCACCTTGCTCTCCATATAAGACACTCTACAGAAGTCTGGCTAATTAATGAGTAACTTCACTTAATCTCTTAATTTGACATTCCTTCCTCAGTGCTGAATGGCAGCCTGTATTATCTCCCCGGTAAAGCCGGAGCTTCTTTCTGATCATTCCCTTTTTCGAGGTACCAGCTCCTCGCTCACCTTCAACACCTCCAGCGAGCTGGCAGATCGACTAGGAAAAGCCTCCTGCTCCT
Organism: Sparidentex hasta; assembly: GCA_030272975.1. Classification (NCBI taxonomy): domain Eukaryota; kingdom Metazoa; phylum Chordata; class Actinopteri; order Spariformes; family Sparidae; genus Sparidentex; species Sparidentex hasta. The sequence goes on along the minus strand of JARJLU010001471.1, from coordinate 39,869 downwards.
CTCGGTCGGTGGACTCACTCGGTTGTACTACAATCCCCTCTTTGTGTTCTTTCACTCTAATGGCTTCTTTATAATTTCTTCCTCTGTTCAAAGGGCATGCAGTACTTGACTGGCTGTAAATCTGTTTGGAGACTAATCTGCCACTACCTACCAGCTGCTCTCTTGGCACTTACCAGGGCCAACATTCCCGTTGCCATGGAGATAACCAGTCATGCCAGTTACACATAAGGCCTGGCGCTGCGCCGAGCCGGCCGAGTGTTGTGGGCGCGTGCGTGCTCGTGTGAGTGTGCCTGGATAATGTGCGTCTGTATTATTAGAAGTCAAACCGTGTGGTCTGTCAACCGCCAGAGAAAAGAAGAGGTTGTTGATTAACTGCCATTACCAGCTGTTTGTCAGTGTGAGCCTGTTAAGTGGTTACGCGCTGTACAGTATTTCTTTCTGTGTTTGTGTCTGTACACAATGTGCACAAGAGAGATGGCCAAAGTCAACTGAACGTTGGCTTTTGTCTCATTGTCTAATCGAAGAACATTAAGTACACGCAGCCGGTTATCCTGCCTCGCAGGCTCAGGACTGATGAGCGGCGAATGGGCCAAACACAGCCTCTCATACTGTCTGCACTAACAAATAAGTCACCTGTGGCATCTTGTGCCATCCACTGGATCATATAACGGAGCCAATGTCTGCAGCTGTTTGGATTTAAGAGGTAAATTCAGTTTTTTGTTTTTTTTTACTGAACTTAGTAAAGTGGGGTTGTCATTTCAGAAATATGCTTATTGTCTTTTTCACTGAGAATCAGATGAGAAGGTCGTTATGTCAGTACAGCTGATATGAAGCTATCAGCAGCAGCAGCAGCTAGTTAGCTTAGCTTAGCCTTCAGACTGTAAATAGAAGGAAATATGTTGAAAAAAAATATGTTGAAACAATTTGTTGTTTACAGAGGTCATGTGCAGGACTTTTTCATGCGCTAAGCTAACTGGCTTAAGGTTATAGCATCATACCCTACCCTCCACCCTATAGGGATGATAGTAGTACTAATTTTTTCATCTAGCTCTGAATAACAAAGCAAAAGTGTGTATTTACAACAACGTTTAACTATTCCCTTAAAATCTTTACACCAGCCCAGTCTCTGATATATCACTCTAGCAGTCAACGTTCCAGCAAACACCAGATATGTCGAAGTTTGTACGTGGCATAGGCTACGTAACGTATTGACATTTGTAAGCGTGCCATATCACATTGAAATTACATGTTAAGTGACTCTGACGTTGGTAGGTGGAGGGGACAGTTTTGGACTTTAGGTAGACCTGTAGGACCATCTCCAGCCGTGTTTGTGGTGACCAAAAACAGGTATTTTAAGCGGAACCTTGATTTTTTTTCCTGACTCTAACCATGTGATGTTGGTGCCTGAACTCTTTGAAAACTTTGTAGGTTTTTCCAACCTTTGCAACATCAGGAACTTCCAGTCTAGTGTGGAAAAAGTCTCCAGGATTATGATCAGTGGCTGCTTTTATTTCGAAACTACAGCTTTGGCTCCCATTTCTTAAATTCTTTTGGTGCATTCAGGCTCATATAACTGTGTCTTTGTTTGTCATGTGTTTCTTGTGTGTCCTTTGAAGAGGACAGTCACAGATACCACGGTAGATTATTAAAATGAAATTACTAGTGTACAAGGAGCCTATTTTCTTTGCTTACACGCCGGGATTTTGGCATCAATTAACAATAAAGATAAGACCTTTCGTCATTTATTTGTGTCCGGGAATGATCAAACGGCCTCTAGTTCTTTTCTACCCAAAACACAGAAGAAGAAAAAAAAAATCTTCCAGAAATAGCAACTTTATGACCCAGGATCGGCTGAAATTTGCTCAAATTCTGGGTAAATCTCTGATCAAGGACCACAAAAGGCAACAGGGTTTTATCTAGTGCCAGAAATTTTGAGCCATCATTATAAGGATTTTGCTAAAATGAATGTGTTATGTGTAGAAAATCATTTTTCAGCATTATTCTTTATGGGGTTAAGTGTGTGAGTCTTTGAAACTGAAATATGAAGCTCACGAGGACCTTGCGTGTTCTCTTTCTGTGTGTTCGGCGCACAAGTGCTGCCAAAAATGTGTCACAAATTTGGCCTTTTGATGTTGGTAAAAGTCGTATGCGAAGCCTCAAAACACTTAGCTTACAGTGAGTCACACAGGACACAGTGGTTTGAGACAAAAAAGATTTTAAAAGTATTGTTGTCCATCACGGCACGCACACACGTCACCTTTGCACCACTCGTTTATGATGTTCCCGTGTTCTTTCCAGGTATGCTTGAGGCCTTTCACTGAACACCACTTGCGACATGTGCAGGGAAGGAAACAGCTGTGGTTTGGTTGAAACCAGGTGAGAGCATGTGCTCTGTGTGTGTGTGTGTTTGTGTGTGCTCTGGCGATGACATCACACATTCCATGACGTCGACGTGGCAACAGTGAAAAGGCAGAGGAGAGGTGAGGGGGCGAGCTCACACACCGCAAGTCTTCAATTATGTTCTGCTTTCGATTGATCCTCTTTAAGCCGCAGAGACCTGTGAGGGAAAATATCTAAAGGGAAAAAACCCTGATGTTCACAATATTGTCTGTTTATTTCACACATGGAGTATAATTCTGTATCTGCTCGTTCCAGTGATTCACTTAAATGAGTCACTGGATTTATATTCGAATTTATATTTATATTTAGTGGAATAATGGGCTGCACCAATACACTGAATGCAAAATCCCACATTTCTTTTTGTCATTGTCATATTGGATTAAAGATGCAATATGTAAGATAAAGGTAGGCAAGCACTCAGCTGAAACGAGTATCTGTTACAAATAAGCATCATCCAAGTAGGTTTGAGTGATCATTTTTATTGAAAAAAAAAACAAACAGCAACTCCTGATCACACCATCAATTTCAACTTTGCATAAGCCCCACCCACTCGGTGTTATGCCCCGCCCATTTTGATTAGGCTAAACATACGTATACAGTTGACGGCGAACTCATGCTTCCCTGATGTAGGAATAGATGCAGCACAACACTAGAGTAACCATTAACTGAGGCTAACTGTAGCATTTGTTAGCCAGCTAGCTCAGTTAGCCGTGCAGCTAGTGGTCCTATTAGCTGACTCGTGTCGCTCCGACCAGGGCTCTCACTCAGGAGACGACAAAGACCTTTACTGATCCACCTTAGTGGAAATTCAATTCGACACTGCAGTAATAGAGAACAAACAGTGTGCAAACAACAACAAAAAGTAGCAGCACAACAGTAGGAATTTACTAAGAGAAAAATACATTAAAATACACTCAAATAAATATGGTAAAAAAATTAGATAGAAAAGCTATATGCAGACGATGCATGTGTTTCCATATATGTCTGCAAAGAAGTGTAGTGACATAACAAGACATAACAGGCTAGCCGGTTAGCATGCTAACTTAAGTAGACATTTCTGTAACAGGATACATTAATGTATTTGACATAATGTCAAAACTGTTATTTCTGCACATTCTGTCAATAAATTTTGTTGATTTTTACTTGAAGGAATTTTTCACTCTTCTTGTGTTCATAAACAATCAAGTCTGAGTTTCAACAGGAGAGTCCTGGCAGTTAGAACACATACAATAAAACTGCAAAGTCCTTGGCTTGAGTTCAGCTTTGCTGCATGTTATGCTTCTCTCTGTCTTCCTGCAGTAATATGGTATATCACACATGTATCCATTTAGAGCACGTCCTGAGCTGTATGGTTCTGCAGTGACGAAAGAGGTGACCTATTTGGTTACCATTGTCTGTTAGGATGATGATCAGTGACTACCCTTTAAATTTAGATCTCAGCTCCAGTGCTGAGTGTCATATCCTGTGATGTGTTTATGGCCCAAACCTACTAACATGTATGCATGTGAACAGAATCAAACCAAAGACATACCTGATGAGGTTCTGCTTCATAATATGTACAAATTCAAGTAAGTACATGGCTTCAGAAGGTTTTAATAAGTTAGGATGCTGAAAGTAAGACCACCAAACCAAAGCAACCCAAACTATTTCTCCTTGTTGACCTTTTACCTAGAATTTGTTAATTTCCTGCATGTGAATCATGGGAAAAACCTGCTTCCTCTTTATCGATATCATTTCTGTGGTTATTGTCTTGAGCTATGATTCACATTCTGACATTAACTTTTGAGACATTTTTTATTAGGCTGGAGTTTAGTCAGTTTTAATCAGCAGTGTGATCATTCCTGTCATTGCCTCTTCTGAGCTTTGTGTTATTTGCTTCATCTTTGCTGTTATTTAGTTGAGACTGATGCTTTCTGTCTGTTGTCTGTAGCATCAGTGACATCTGTTAAATGACTCAGAACGACAAGTAAATTCGGCACTTTTGAATATGAATAAATCTTTTATATTATTGTATAAAAAAGAAAAATGCAGGATGATTACTTCAGGCGACTTTAAGCCTTTAAACCCTTCATCCCCTGCTTTATCACCTGCCTCCATTTTGTTTGGCGGCAAACACTAGATAATAGGAAACTGAGTGAAAAAGACCCAATTCCCACTTACCTGGCACTCAGACCTGGATTTCCAGTTTCCAAGTCTGCAGATGTGATTACTCTTAGATTGAAAGCACTACTTCCAGACACTGGAAAGACTATTACGGTGTGGGCTGCAATTCAGGTTTCGACTCTGACTCTCAGCAGGTATCACAGAGGATGAACCTCTTAAGCTGCTTTTCACAGGGCTAACAAAACAGCAATATGTCCAGTGATGAGCCGCTGAATCGGTGGTCAATAGATCTACAGGAGGCTTTGGTGCTCTAATCTCACTACGTTACCACCTCAGAATAGATGAGAAAATGAGGGGACAAGAAACTTACAGAGTCGGGCAGGAGAATATGGCGCTGTGACGCACTCTGGAAAGTAAATTAGAGCCCACACAATACCATAACATATCCCGTATTTATATGGATCTGCAATTGTGCAGAGCTTGCCAAGTGTCCAAGAGGGTAATTGGATGAGTCTGTGATTAAATGAGCGAGGCGTGGGTTTCGTCACAGTCCTCTAAATTAATCCTTGCACCCTGATTTGCATGCATTCAAATGCACATTGTCGTCAGAGTAGAACATGCATGGAAATGATTGCCGATGACTTGCCAACACCAGCCCTTCAGTTTAGTCTGTATTAATCCCCAGCTCCTGGCCTCCAGCCATGGCGGGAATGTGTGCTGGAGGACGGCCGCGTGCCCTCTCTCAGCTGCCTCCTAATCTTACCCCCCAGCCTCAGGCTCGCTCCGACCCCTCGGCCCTGCCTGTGCGGTCCAGCCAATCTTTTCCTCTGGTTCTCTCCTGCCCCCTAAAGCACCGAACACAGCATCGGCCTGTGATGGTCAGCTCTGGTGGATCCCTGACTGATTTCCTGAGGCACCTCTGAATAAAGCAGGTGGAACACGCGACGGTCAGCTTCATACGAGCGCTCTCCGAATGCATTAAGTCTGCTATATGATGAACTTTACATCACAATAAATCGCTCTGACTGTAATCTTCCTCATTGTTGCGGGAAGATGATGGAAGAGGGAGAAATAGCACTTGGCAATCAAATATTCCCATGTCGTTGGTGTGCTGGCGTGCTTCTTTGAACCTTCTTGATTCACATGCATTCCTCTCCCAATAGGAGCTGTCACTTTGTGTGGACATTGTCCCTTCAGTGTGTGTGGCTATAGGGAGCGTCTGATGTCCACTCCGGGCCACTTGTCTATGATGTGAATGGGAAGACAATGAGACCCCCAGTGGCTCCCTCTCTCCATGACCCGCCTGGGGTCTGATTTGCCTTGGCAAGGGGGACAGAGGCCCAAAACAAAGCCGAAGGAGTCTCCAGTGAAGGGGTGCAGAGGTCAGCCCCAACGCCCAACTAACAGGCCCGTCCTCTAGTTTGGGCTCCTAAATGGGGAAGGGACACAGAGGCGTAGAGACAATGGGATAAAAGGGACCTCCAAAACCATTAAATTCTGAGGAAGTGATGGCCGTGAATGATGACAGAGACTGAATAGAGACTCTTGAGGTGGGAGGTACGCTCCATTAATGACCATGGATGCTCCATTATGGCAGCCCTGGGAGGTGGTGATGAGGTGGTACATTTTCTCCCATTAGGCCTCTCTTCTCCGATCGAGGAGACACTTCCAGATTGATGCAAGAATCCTAGTCGGGCCTGTATGGACCCCCGCTGTGAACCTCGGGGACAACGTGACAACGCTCGGGCCCCTTTAGAGGTAGGACGAGTCAGATTACTGTTTGTGTAATGTCAAGCCTTTCAGAGCCCCCTAAAGGACACTTTGATTGATGGACTTTCCCTTTTGCACCGAGCATACAGGACGATGTGGTCATACAGTTCATGGCTCCAGCGTTAAGCATAATGGATCTGCTGCTGATTGGTTTTAGCAATTCAACTCTGTCAAACTTTTCTAAAGGCTGAGAGGGATCAGTGATGTTAATGATGATCTACTAATTTCTCTCTGTCAACAATGATATGATGGACGACCTGTAGAAATGCACATTTAAGTACGAATGCCGACCAACATCTATAGAAGTCACTCTATAAATTCAACCTCATCCCTGTTAAAGCAGATTTATTTCGGTGTCTGCATTGAGATTATGGAGCCAACATATGTTGCTCGTTTATCCTTGGCATTAAGTGTACTTATAGTCCACCAGCTCTCTCAGGGTTTGTTGTTGTTGGTTTTTTTTTTAAATCTCAGATGTGATTGCAGGCCATTAAACATATGTTGTTGTTTTTTATTGATTGAAAGTCTGTAGCAAAAGCCTGAAAGAGAGATGACATGTTATGATCTTCACCATAAATACGGACAATCCCCCCTCTCCTCCACTGTGAATTGAACATTTTCTTCCTGAAAAACTCCACATCCCTCCCGCCAACTCCCCTGTCCTTTTACTTGGACCTGTTCCTGCAGCTGTGATGTCAAAAATAAAACTTCTTCCCTGTCTGGATCCCCCCCACCCCCCACCCCCCGACTCCCACACACTTCACTGTTTTACACAAACACCCGGGGAACACTGGGAACATTTCAAGAGTGACATGAAGTCCCAGGGTTTCGAAAACACCAATTCTGTCATTCTGAACAGTTTTCCATGATCCCTCTGAATCGAGGAATCTCCTGCGTCTTCATGTCAATCAATGAAACTGTATTTAACACTACAAGGCTTTCAGCAGACAACCAATTTGGTCCACGTGTTGTTGGTTGTCTGTGAATCTAAATCTAGATAAAATATTCTGTGACTAGAAGTGTCGTACAGTGAAAAACCTCGACTACATAAGAGTGTCGGCTAAATGGCACAGTTAAAATTTAAATTATTCAGGTTTTAAAGTCACCTCAACAGAAGGTGTTTAATAATATGCGCATCACATGCGGGTGCAAGGTTGTTGGAAAACAGTGATAAAATTCTCAGAACAATTACCAATTCAAGTACCAAAAAAAGAAAACCCAATTAAATCAAATGAATGTCCTTCTGAGTGGGTTGTAATAGCAAACTACTTGAATGATTAGCATTTCGAGATGTTTCATTTTTTTTGGCCATGCATGGGCAGATTGTAACGTGACAAGAATGAGACCTTTAGTTGCGACGGTCCAAATTTTGTGACTTTATGTTCGCTCTCGAGTGCCTCTCTTCTCCGCTAACAGAGAGCAACAGTAGCTAACGTGGGTCTAGAAATGGCGTCCGCTTCTTTTCTGAGATAAAAGTGACACCTCTATCATGTTTGAATGCTAAATAGGACTTCAAATGGGGTAACTGCTCACTTTTGCCCTGTCCAAAAGTAAAAAAATAAAAATAAAATAAAACAAACAACTACTACCACCTAGAAACCCTTTAATGAACATAGTGTACTGTATTTGTTAAATCCATAGGAAGATACAACACAAGGTGGTTTTACTGGGGGTTATGTGCTGGCCTATTTCTTGGTTGGGTGTACTGACTTCCTGGAGTTAAATCTGGTTTCTTAGCAACCTCATAGACACATGAAGATGCCATGAAGTTTGTGTTTTGTATGGATTTAAGAAACAAGATATAAGGTGTTCATAAGTGAACTCTAATGATGGTGCAAGCTAGACTTAATAATTTGTGTACGCGGCAACACTAGCTGTTTTCTCTTGCTTTCAGTGTTAAAGGTAAGCTAAGCTAAGCAACTGCTGGCTGTAGCTTATTGATCCATACAGCATCTCCAGTGTAATCCAAGATTTTGGAAGCCCAAATTGATTTGAAAAAATTTAATTTACTAAGCCAGTATCTTCACTGTAGCTGCTAAGATAAAAGAATTAGCATCTAAAGTCAGTACACATGAACAGCCACAAGTTGTGAGTGTTAATAATGCCGTTTCAAGTCATTCTGTAATCTCAGGGCTTTTAGACACTTGGATGATGCCGAAGCTCCAGTATTGTTTTGTAATCTATGAAATGACCTGACTTCCCATCAGCATCAGGGTGAGTAGATAATGGCTGAATTTTCATTTTTTGGGCGAATTTATCCTTTAAGTAAGTTTAAACAGTAAAATCAGTCTCAGTATTTCCTTCATCAGAGGACCAAGGAGGTGCCAGATTCCATGTTATTTTTCTGCACAATGTCTGTGTATGTTATCTGTAGATTCCGATGTAACTGCAGATTCATGTTAAAAAGCAGAAGCATGTCTAGACTATAATTACGTGGCCACAAATAGCTTGATTTAAGGAAGGCAGCCACATGTTTTACAGTAAGAGTCCTTAAAAGCAATACTTCACAGCTGGCTGTGAATGCTCAACAGTGCTGTCAGGAGGATTTGACTTTTTTTTCCATGCAGAAAAATGCAGCTGCCAAAAATAGGCATTCCACACTGTGAGGAATTGCTTGCAGGATGATATTCTATAGCAGTTCTCCAAAGCCACACGTGGCTCAAATCTTGAGCGGCAAACTCTGAGCAGAGATAAGGAATGCAGCTACCAGCACAACACATTTGGGGCATAATTTGGGCCTGTGCCTAAATCAGGGTCAACAAAACAACCGAGCACAAGTGCCGTACATGTCCAGGGCACTTCTGCACACTCCTCTAGTGTCTCCGTGTGGTGGCACTTTCAAGAGAAGGAGCACTACAGACCTGAAGTGCACTTACGCCATCTTTGAGGTTAAGTGCCTCGCATGTTGTTGCCTCTTCTGCACAAAAATAAGGAGATGCTACTCGAGCATTTCTAGGGATGGCAAGAGTCTGGACCAGTGTTTTTTTTTATATTCCGGGGGTAGCTCAAAATGCAGCAGACAGACGAAAAGAGGGGTGCATCCACTGACATGAGGATTCATCTGATCAAAGCAAGTGCACTAAACCTCTCACCGAGGGAGCGCTCGCTGTCTGCAGACGGAGATCCCTGCTGCTGACAGAGTTAAACAGGCTGCAGTGGGAGTAACGAGGGGGGGAAACCGCCTGAACTGTTAACTAGCAGTAAGCATGCTAATATGCTAATGCCACTATGCTAATCACAATTCCCGCACAGGCGTGGGGATTTAGCCCGGGCAATGAGCAATTAAACAAGGGTCAGGTTTCACCTCTGGGAGCAGCCCGAGAGATAAACACAGCTTACGTTAAAGCTACATTGATTGATGTAAACGGAATTTAAAACTGCACAGATGAGAAAAGACGTACGGAAAAGATGTCAAACTGCACTCTATATATACTAGAGTGAATATATAGCAGAAAAATGAACTGGGATTTAAACTAGTGGGTAGATTGATCCATTTTCAGGGCCTGGTCAAACACAACCAGGCCTCTTTAGGAAAAGGTCTGTTTTCCAAAGGTTGCACTGTATGTCTAACTCGGCTACAGTACATGCTTCTTGTTTAAGGGTCTTTGTTTGTTAATTAAATTGGGAATTTGCTTTTGTGCCCAGTGCACTGCAGCATACATAATTTAATTTTACATCCATAATAACCCCCAGCCCCCGCCCACAGCCGGTGTCATGGCCCTGGAACGAGTGAACTGGTGCTCGCTTTTGATTCAACTTTAATTAAAGTGGACTGATGGACAATTAGTCTGGTCTAATTTCCAGGATGGCACTGGTCGTGTTCTCACCTTTGAACCGCAGGGCTTGACACCAGTCTGACCCCCTCGGCTGGTTCTACAGACGGCTGTGTCGGGGTCAGCAGGGTGGAGAGGTCACCCATACTATGAATTCTCAAAGACTTGTTTGCAGCGATTTGACGGATGTGCATTTGTCTGTATTGTTGTCGCCTTTAGGTTGAATGTAGCTTCAGTGACACGCGTCAGGTCATGGAACAAAAACCAGGAATACTCTGGTCGATTTCTCAGTTTTTCTGCAGCGGTTTTTAACCACATTGGCCTGCCAGAAAAGTATAAATGAAAGGAGTGCTTAACTGCAAAATTATTCCAAATCGTTCCATATTCATTTTCTTTGTGATTATGCAGAAGACCCAGATTAGATCCTGACTCTGTGGTGTTAACCTCCAGACTACAGAGGTTAAACCCATAACCAGAGACTCTGGAGCCAAAAGATTTTTTACTCTTAGACTTACTGACCTAAATGTACCAGCGTGTTCAGCGGCTATTTAAAAAGACTGGTGTTACTTCAAAAAGCGTCACACGGCAGATGACTCGACTGTAAACATGTTAAGTTAAAGTGACACCCTTTTGTTAGCAATGAAAACGCCCAAACTAATAAAGACGCCCCTTTATCTTCATTAAGGAGAGCTGACCTATTTGTGTTTCCATTGTTTTGGCGGCCTCATTAAGGTCTTCATGTCAGCTCATCTCCTGCTAATTGTCTCTGGTCCAAAATTAAAGACGAGGCGCCGTTATTTGAGAGTCATTGTTCAATTTCTAAGTAATTCATGTAATTGTTTAATTAGGATTGAGAGCATGGCGTCACATCCGAGCTAGCTTCTGGTTCACCTGTGGATAATTTTAGCAAGACATCGGGACATTTGGTATTTTAAGTCAAAGCGTGATATTTTCCTGACGCTAACCAAGTGGTTTATGCACCTAAACCTGACCTGATGTTAAACACAGCATAGAAAATTGAACCTCAAGAAATTTAAAGTTGCAGCTTGGGCTATTACGATATCAAACTATTACAATATCTATAGAAAGTTTGAGAAAAAGCTCAGAAAACTTCACATTCGTCTTTAACTTTATCATGTTTTTTTCCCTCTTTTCGGCAAACAAATAAAGTGTGGGTTGTGAAAAGAGAATCTATAATCATAACTGTCAAAAGAGTATGAAAAGAACAATTACACTTAATTAATCTTTCCATTTTATGGCTGTTGGCAACCAGCTGTATGGTGCCTGATTAAGAACGTAAAGAAATGATAATGAAATGATATGAGGTAATGTAGCATCTACATGATAGTATCATATGTGTATTATTCACAAAATATCAAATTAACATTTTTAAATATCATGACTACGGTCACTATTGGCATACTGGTGAAGTTTTAACATACCTGCGGTTTGCATAAAAATACACTGTAAATATTTACTTTGCAGATTCTGAAAAAATTGAGCCTCCTCCTGGGCTTTACTTTCTATATTCCACATATGACAAATTGTCTACAACATACATACAAACATACATGCTATTAAAATATACATCAGCCTATGTTATCTCAAGTGAAGTGTACTAACATGCTCATTAGATCCCGTTTCATGTTAAACCACCTCAAACGTTTTCTCGTGACAGCGTTAAAGGAAATCGCATCTCAACACTCATCTTATTGCCCGTGCTATACATTAATATATTCATGTACATGTCATCAGATGTTCACTGTTTACGGTCAGAGCACACAAACACAAAGCAAGTCGCCCGGAAACAAATGAGCATTGAACAGCAATTGGGGTAATCAGCTTTCCCCTTGATGCAGATTGTTTGAGGCACTCGTTTAAAAACTCTTTTTAAGGAAGAAGCTTTCAATTAAAAACTGCCCCGAGGAGGTTTTTTGGCTTCGGGACAGCAAAAATGATTTTATCTTAAAAGTTCAATCCTGATGTCTTCATTACTTTAATTATTTAAATTCCCATTAAAGGAGCACTACCTAGTTTTGGGAAATACATTTCCATCAGAGGAGGAATCTTGTTTATATGCTTAAACAAACTAAACATACAAACGCTCTTAATTTTAATGACTGAATGAACTGAATAAACACACTGACCTTAAAGAACAACACAAAATCATACTGTTTTACTTTGTGGCGGACCCTGCCACATTTCTATCTCCAAACAGTGTTCTAGTGACCTTATTTTCCTCAAAGAACAGCTTGTCTATTCAGTCCTGGCAAATAATAGATTTATTTCTGACTTTGTATTATTACCTCAGTAGTATTGTAAATATCAAGCATTTGAATTTTCTCTCCAGAACTACATTGTGCCCCTTGAAGGTGACAAGAGTTTCTTTTACAACCCAGGTATTGGACATCATGTACCAACGAACTTAGTGATGAAACTCATGATGGGTTGTCATGGCAACCAGGTGAAGCGCTCACAGTTTGCATTGTACTCTGAATCCCTGGCTCTGTGGAGGCTTGAGCCACACAGACTCTTGACAGGAGGCTTATAAGAAGTCAAAGCCTGTCAAATCAAAAATGCATATGATGAGACACATCATGGCGGGGCAGCCTCACACTTTCTAGCTGTTTGCATCCTGACAAAATGACAGTGTGTTATTCCAGGGGAGAGGCTGGCCTAGCAACAGTCCGACACGAGCCGTGAAATCCCGACATATGCTGTTACGTCGAGCACAAACAGCAGAATTTACTCGCATCACGTGTGCCTCTCTTTCCTGAGTTATGTCTTGTTCTGAGAAAACCTCATGATACTGTACACATCTGGATAACAGCGGCAACAACAGCCTCTCATCTGTTTCTGAAGATTAGCGCAAGGGTTCAGTGTACCGGCACGGGAAAGACATTTCTTTGAAATTAAAGAGGATGAAGGAACTCACTTGTACAGCCTTGATTTACTTGTAGTCAGCAGCTCTCAAGGGCGCAGTGATGTAACAGGATGGATATGCACCAACAGGTCCTGCAGGCAGTGAGAAGGTACAGCCAACACAAACACGGACAAAAACAACATTTCAAGACAGCTAAAGGAGAACACGGACGTTTGAATTGCTTTTGATTTTTTGGACCAAAAGAAGGGTGAGCTGTGTAACATCAGAATACAGTAAAATGACTTCATAGCATCTGTTTTTAACATTTACCAAACAGCTATTACACCATAGATATGTGCACTTCAACAAGCAGCATATAAAAATGTCACATACGGCTAAAGAAGGAGAGGGTGTTACCTCAAGTGACAGCTAGCTTATCTCCCCAGCTAGCACAGATAGCCAGCAAATTTTTGTTAAAAACACAACACAAAAGTTACTTCACTGTAACTCAGCGATATCGTGTCTTATTAATCAACATGTCAATTCAGTTTGTTATTCTATGCTGAATAACTAAATGTGGCAGTAGCTAAATTCAATCATGACATCTAGCTAGGTTAGCTAGCTTAGAGCAGCAGTTAGCGGTGGGCTCTAGTGGAACTGTGTATGACACAAGCTTTAGATAACATATTAAAATGTATTGAATTTTAATCTACAATTTGAATATGTTATTGATGTCAATTTCACTAATTTAGTGGGTCAATCCACATGAATGAGGCAGTAGCCTTGTTTAATTCAGCTAAACTCTTGCTAATAGCAGGGAATAAGTAATGCTGCCTTAAAATGAAGTAAACGTGGTCTATAGGCTTTTTCTCAGTTTATAATATACATGGGGAAGTTGTTGATATTCTGAACGGCTTCATCTTTTTTCTGCCCCTGCATTTCCTCGTTTCGTCACCAGCTGGCTAGCTTGCTTAATTGTTAGCAATGCCGAGCAGCATTTGCACATCTCACGTGTATACATCTAATTTAAAAATTGCGAGGGTTTAACTTTAACGTAACCTGCTCTTCTTAAACACCACAAAACACTGAGGAGATATGACTTAGCGTCAATATAAATGGACGTGTTGGATAATGTAATATTTTCTGAGGTGGTACACAGTTTAATAAGCTTTAGAAACACTGGTTTACATGACTAGTGTTGGTGTGTTAGTGTTTAATGTGCCTGAGCAACCTGTACAACACATATTCAAATGTAATAATTGTAGATTAATTCATCTTTGATTTAAATATACAGGAAATTGTACATGAACAAGTATGTGACATGGTACTTTATCTTAAATAACTGAAGGCAGAGCTGTTTATGAGCCAAACTGGCATAAAATTGAGGCATGACAATCTGTTTCAGAGTGGCCATCCGGAAAACATCAAACAATTTTCCTCCTTTCTGTTGCTTCTATAGTAGCTGCTTACTCATTCTTCCATCCGACCTGCTATAGTATAGTCTGTGGCCCTTTGCGTGTTCAGTTTAAACAGCAGGGCTTAGATCCTATGTGAGTTCTGAGAAGCAGCTAGTGTGTGCGGACTGACAGCTGATTGCGCTATGGTTTAATCTTGTTAGGGATTTTCAAAAGTGCTGCGTCCACTCAGATCTGGAGATAGGAGCGCCGCGCAGCCTTTGTGTGCAAAATTTCAACGCTCCCAAAAAAGGGGGACAAAGGGCCCCCCTGGTGATGTCATTCCGCTGTCAGCAAGCAGGCCCTCGCTGCAGGAGAGGGGCCAGGACAGGACATACTGTGACCATCGCTCCCACCACCACCAGTGCCTCACCCCGATGGCCTCTGATCCAACCCCTGGTGTGAAGTTCAAGACCGAAATCTGCGTTGGAAAGACGTATAGCCTAAACATTTCTGATCCTACCGAGCCTAAACCTGCCCTCTAGAAACTAACATCCCCACGAATGATGCACATATGTCATGTTTTTTTATTTTAAGTGTCACTCGAGGCGTATTCGATTACCACCAGCGCTGTGAAAGTGCAGCTGCCCTTATTTATCAGGATAGTGTCTTGTCTGCACACAACTGACTGTCCATCCCAATGACACATGATGCAAGAAATAGCTTCACTTGTTACTAAAGTAACTGCTAACAAACATGCTGACAACCATCAGCTTCTCAATGACGGACCGGAGCCGTACGTGCCCTACGAGAACAGTGACGTTGGCCAGTTACACTACTGAGGTGACCTTTGGAGTTTCCTGGTGGATAGATGCTGATAGCATTGATGCTAAGTGTTAGCTGCTGTTAAATGTAGTCAGCTGCTGTTAGCTTGGTGAGCAGTCCACGCTGACTCAGCCCTGGTTTGCCAGGAGACCACCTCTGTACAGTATTCCCCGTCAGTGAAATTGGCCTCCGTCTTCTTGGAGGCCGTGCTGTCCGGCGATGTTCACTGGGAGCTTACGGCTGGAGCGTCGGTGACTCACTGGTCCGGGTGTGGGATTGGGTGTAAAGCACATTTCCTGCCTGTTTTTACGGGAAGCACACAACTTTGCCGAAGCCAATTAGATGGATTTGATTAGCCGTTTCATGACAACTTTAATGAGACTTACTGTAACGTATTAATGGATGTTTACTGATGTAATTAGTAGTAGTAGTGTTTTCTCATGTTCCACACTCTGACACACATGTACTGCTCTGCCTACCCTTTAAAGACCTTTGACTCTACTTAACCTCCGTCTAACACCTAACACAAATTGAGTTTCGGCCCCCCTGGCATTTTTGTGTCTTTTTTAACTCGCAATGTGAGTAGTGTAAGGAATCGTTGAGCCACATTCCAGAAAACAGCTTCATAAATCTCAGCAGTGTAGTGTGTGTGTGTGTGTGTGTGTGTGTTTGTGTGTGCACGTGAACACAGACAGATGTGTCCCAACTTAGAAAACTACACTACACAGCAACTCCTGTTTCCAAGAACATGTAACGTCGCTGAGTTCTCCCCATTTTTAGAGGGTGAATCTGGAGATGGTCTCTTGGCTTATGTTACAGGACATCTCACACACACACACACACACACACACACAGTGACAAATATACAGGGCTAAGCTTGTGCCGACATCTTACACCTGGTTTCAGATATAGCGTACGCATCTAAGTGTTGTGCGAGTACTTATGGGCATGTATGTCATGTCCATTCATCAGAGGTGACATCCCCCCTTCACTCTCACACACGCCATCAGACACACACACACACACACTATTCTTACTCGAAAAAAACGTGTCAGCCCGCGTGGTGTCCCGTTTAAGTCAGCGTCTCTCCGCGCGCCTGTAAATCATTCGTGCGGTCGCCACAACATCAGATGGTCCCGTCGAGCAGGAGGGACAGTTACGAGGAAACGGACAAGCAGACGCAGCCGGTGCTGTGAAAATATGGAGTTTGACAGATTGAAAGACAAACATCCCCTCGGGGGCCACAGGACTCGAGTTGTGAATGACTCCGGTGTGCACAACAAGTAGCCGGACTATATAGATCATCAAGGTTTGGAGGGGCTGTAGCTCACTGTGCAGACTGTGGTCACATAAAACACATTTTCATGATTGAGTGTCCTTATTTAGGGTTCACTGGGTCAAGTGACATACTGATGTGTTATTTGATCTGACGCTTCATCTTACTCCGCATCATCATAATAAAGGATCAGTCACGCCAGTATTTAAAACGAAATGAAATATGAATAGATGATAAAATGCTCCACAGAGGTTTCAGAAAGTTATGAGACAGGAGTCAATGGAGCAACTGCATCTTTTGAATAAACTGTCTTTGCCCCCTTAGCAACCAAGCTACATCAGCAGCACGCCAGACAAAGAAAACGCTAACTGACAATTCAAAGCTCAATTGATTGGAGACCTTTTTCCCTCCTCAGAAGAGGGCAACAAGAATGAATCCTCAAATCTGAAAATACGTTTGTTTTGTTAAAAATGTAAAAGACACAAAAATAAACATCTTTTTTAAAAAGTCTGTAGTTAAAAACAAGCTACAAGACAGAAGCAAGATATTTTGCCATTTTGGTCCACAAGATAAATATGTCAGTAAGTAATCTGCATTTGAAGCTTTAAAAGAGCAGTTGCTAACATGTGTCTACTTCTGGTGATTTCATCTAACTTGCTGAAAAAAGCATGTAAACACTGTAAACTTTTGTTTGGAGTTTATCTTCTGCACAAATCCTAAAATCCTAAATTGTCAGAGGAACCACAGTGATGCTGTCGTCCACGTTGCTCAACAGAAATACGTCAAACACTTTACAATCCTGAGAACAAAGAGGCGAGTTGTGATAGTTGCTGGCGTTAGCACGTTCAAGGCAGGTTAGTGTGCCCGTGGTTAGCTTTCTAGCTATGCTTAGTGAACTATATCTCAGAAAATGTTGGCTGTGTGTCATGAAGTAATGTGTATTCTGTCATGATGATGCTGTATAGTTGCATTTTGCTTCATGTTGCCATTCTACGTAAACGGGATGTATTCTAAAGATGGAGGCAAAAAGACCTGCTGAAATCACTGTAAGATTGAAAGTAATGTAAACGTAGAGCAGTTTCTCTCTTCTATCAGGAACAATATCTATTAGTAGAACAGTGGGAGGATTGCTAGTCATCTTCCTTCTACCTTCTTGCCTTAATTTAGCAAAAGAACTGTTCGAAGAGTAATAATAATAATAATTTAAGCAGTAAATAAATCTGCCCACACATGTCATCAGGGTCTTCTTGTATTCTTTGTTCAGACACACAGTTCACCATGGAAGGAAGTCTGGCCAGATGATGATACTTCAGAGCTGAGCCATCCTCCTCATGGAAACCTCCTCTGCTCGAGCGTCCGAGGGGCTGAGAGGCCGCCGTGACGTGGGCGAACAGACAGACGCTTCGACCACCTGTGATGGAGTGTTGGTGGATGACTTCACGGCAGCTCTCGGAGGAAGCCATGTGAAATCCATTGACGGCAGAAAAGAGAGAGAAAAAAAAAAAGGGCCGGCCTGGCTTGCCGTCCTGAAACTCTGAAGTAAGTGAAGAGGGTGTCGATGCGGAGAGGAAGCGTCGTCTCAGGTTTAAGTATGACAGGGAAGTGGTGGGTCTGTGGTGGGTGTTTGCATAGAGCAGCAGCAAGGTGCAATTTACTCCACTATAAAAACAGTTTTCCATGGGGGATTAGGCTGGTTTTTAATGAAAAACTCTGATCTCTTTGGGCATCTGGACTGAATGATGATATAACAGTTCAACTTGAGGCCTTTATTGACTGTAGGGTGACTGATGTATAGAGACAAGGCCAGTGCGCAGGCTTCTGTTAGCAATAAGTGCCTTTCATTTATATGAGAAACAAGGGGCTTTTGAAGTGGAAAAAACACCACCTCTGCAATGTGTTCATTAAAAAAGTAATTATACTTTTCCCCTGAAAGTTCATCATCCGGGTACTGAGTCACAGCAATTTGAAGCAGGACCCCTGCACCGCACATTTACCCTCTACAAAGAGCTTCAATGAGGACAAAGCACACGTTTTCCCATAAATACCTGAATTTGGCCAGTTAATGATGCCTGCACAAATGGCCCCCAACCAAACTAAATAGCCCCGATTGCCGGTTAATTTATTGGAGACAAGCGCCATACTGAGATCAAACGAGTCGCGCTCGCTTGTAGCACCTTCACTGCAATGAATTTGCTGACCCCACAACCCCTCTGCATATTTCTATAAGGGGCATGGGAGGCCGGAAGAGAGTCGCCCCGAGGTAGAAAAGGGGGTTAGCTCACATGCGGTTTGGGTTTGTATGATGCATGTGTAGCCCAATAAATCAGCTAGTTAGGACATTTTCTGTACACACACAGTAGCTGAGAGAAAAGCAGCGACAAGGCCAGATACACCAAAGGTAGAGTAGCTGCAGGGTGAAGAAACGCGCATGAGAACACATGACTTACAGATGCACAGACGTTTGTCCGTCCTTATTGTTCTCCAGGGATGCAATCCTGAAATATTCGAGATAAAAAAAGAACATGCAGACTCTCAAAGACTCCCAAGCACGTCCCGCGTGGCTTTTTTTTTTTTTCCTTATCCTTCAGTCAAGGTGAGGCTTGAGTTTCATTAGCAGACAGCTTTAATGACCAGGTTAAGGGCCTGGAATTCCCACAACTTGAGCATATGAGGAGGATTTAGTTTGGCTCTTTTGTTCCTGACATGAAACGGCACATTGTTAAAAGTGGCCTGAAGGCAGAGTGGCCAGAGTGCACGACAACAGGTTGGGATCACTGACTTGTGCGGGAGTCATTGTTGCTCCAGCATACCAGAGGAAGATGTTTCTAGCGGACCGTTAGCTGATGGTATGCTGCTTATTTTCTGCCTACAAGTGTGTGAATTCTCCACAGCAGATGCTCTGACATGGGTGTAGTTTTACCTTATGTTACCAAGACTGAAAAAGTGACATTATGAAACTTCCTCTGTGTAAATTCACACATGCTTTGTGCAAATGGTCTGGTTTATAAAAGGGAGTATAGTGTGAGAACTGGCTGAACGTGTACCGCTGTACAAACATCTGCCTGACCCCTGATTTGACCTTACGGAAAAATCATCTCCTCTTGTGTCCCTTTTTTTCCCCAGTTTATTTGCCAAAAACAGAACAATTCTTCCTTTGAGGAGCTGCACAGAAGAGCCTGAGTAGCTGCGAGCTACGTTCCAACACGGTCATCTGAGCAGTAAACGTCTGCCATCGTGGACAGCCAGGTACTGAACCCCACTAAACACACCACATGTAAATCTGTGCTTCCAGTAAATGTTTCTTCAATTTTGTTCTTATCTGTAAAGTCCCTTTCAAAAATCATTAGCAAATGTGATCTTAATCACAAACTAACTTTTGACTGCAGTTCTGTGTGTAGTTTGTCCGAGTGATGTTGCCGTATCTAATGTATCAGACACGCCTGTGCACACACTGGCAGCTACTCACATCAGTGAAAAGAACCACACCAGCATTTAACCGGACCAACACGCGCCTGGTCAGCTGTTGAACAAGCTGATGTACAGGACAAGTCATATGTTCATGTTCGTATGTTGGATAGAGGAGGACTGCAGCAGGAAAGCCAACGTGTTCTGTGTAGCAGTCTGCTGTCTGGCTCAGTGAGACCGTCTGCTCTAATGTTTCTGCTTTATGCAAGATCATACTCGGTGTATAGAAATAAGGACTCCATCCATCCATTATTCTGTTGGATTAATGCAAAACTAGGGGACAACCTCATGAAACAAGAACAGGTACAATTAAAATGCATCACTTTTTCTGAGGACAACGATTTGTGATGTAGAGAGCAGATATTATGCTTAAGGAAAAAAAACAATTTAGTTTTAGTTCAAGATGAAGATATTCCTCTCTCTTCTAGTAGAGTATCCACTTTATTTTTTTCTTTATTTTCTCCTTTTTTATTTTAACAATTTTTTGTGTTATGTCTGTGTCTGTGATTATTCTTTTCTTCTAGGAAAATCAGATTTATGTATTGTTACATAATTCAGTATTCTTCGTACATTTATTTTCTATATTTTTTCTGTCTTCATCACTGTAAATATTAGTCTGTATAGTTCTGTATCCTCACATGGAGGATAAGTTATTCAGAACTGCTTTGTCAATGAACTGACCCGTGTGAGTGATGGGTGTTTATGTCTCTATACATTACTTGTACTGCTCCGTGGTGTTTACTCGACAATGCTTGACAAAGATCTCTTTCAGATCAGAACTTCGCTCCGTTAAATTAGATTTCCTGGGAGCAATCAGTACAGTGTGCAGACCTTTTGTTTGACCTCTGCCTGCAAAAAAAAAAGAAAAAACTAGTCTGTGGCCTCCAGTCTTTTCCCCCCGAGTCGATAAAGACAAACCATCACCGGGCCTCTCGATGTTTTTTTTTTTTAAAAACATGCTAAAAGCTTCCCTCTGTATAGCAACGGCCGCGTGTTTGTCTGCAGTTATTTGATGTGGGTGAATGTGTCAGGGTCACAGTCAGGAGGTCTCCACCCCGCCAGCGATGGACCCCATTGTTCATTGAAGACCCCCCTCTGTGTTATTGAGACATGCTAGTCATCTCCATTATGAAGTGTAATTAGGTTGTTGTGCTTATTAACTCCTATTATCAGAGGAGCCCTGAGATGTCTACATGTGGCTGGTGGTACGGGGCCGGATTCACAGATGGCTGTAAATTCATGTTGCCATCTTGTTCCCAGACTGGCAGCAGGAAAGCAGACCAATGCACAGTTTCTATGAATTTACCTTCCAGACTCCTTAAAGGAACACGGTTTGGGGCCTGTTTTACATTAAATGGTTATATTTAAGATAGACAGATAGATAGATTTGATTTATGGTACATATTTTGTCAGACATAAAACATTTCGCTTGGTAATTCAACTGAGATTGGACATGTTTTAGTTTTTCCTTCATGATTAAGTTGTCTGCTTAGTTTCCTATCGTGGTACTGGATGATTCACTCTACCCTCTGAGCCACAGTGGTTGTACTATTACTGCTACTGCATGACCCACAGCTGCTACCTGGGATTCCATTACGTGATGACGCACTCTACTTCCTGATGCACAACAGACGTACTACTGCTGCTGCTACAGCTGATATAGTTTGTGCTAGTACTACTCCTGCTGCCTTCCAGTTACTCGAAACTCACTCAAGCTCCTGGGCCAAGATTGTATTACTGCGACTGATACCTGAGAGTCAGACTAATTATATCCTGAGCCGCGATGGCCATGCTGCTGCTCTAACAAGTGAGCCCAGTGCTGCCCTTGGGAGCCGGGAATCAAACCAGTGACCCTCCGATTACTAGACGACCCTCTCTACCTCAGATTTTTGCTCCTGTTTTCCCAAACGGAGAGGAACCTGTGCTGGATTAACTGATATTCATCACTGGACGCACATTGTGGTCCCATGCAGTGATAACTTACTGTTCAGACTGGCAAAATGGCCTTCAAAACTATTTCAAGTCTGTCATGATTGTAAACTAACAACCTCCTGGGATCAAATTAAGCTCTTATGTTCATGTTAATGTGAAGTGCAGGCAGTTGATTTAGTCTTTAGTTAATGGGCTGAAGAATTGAAAACCATCAGTTTAATCAATGTTTGTTAAAATGAGTCACACCCATCTCTGCACTCAGGATTAGTTAATCAATCAAGTAAAGCAGAAAATAACTCACTTAGACTCGATTCCTGTTTGATTAGAGTGAATAACAGTGGCTCACGGGGCAGCGATGATGTGGAGAGATGCTGTCGAAACTTGTAACAAGCATTCCGCTACATTAGGCTGATAATAGGAGCTCTTCATTTCCTGCTGGGATAAGTGGCCTATGTAATAAAAGTCTTCCTGGTGTCGCTTGTCTTTACCCTGGTGGTCCAAACATCTGGCCAACTTCCACTAAGTTCAGAGTGTAGCTTCCCCATATTCGTGCATCCAGTCGAAGGGAAGCATTAAAGGGGGAAGTGGAGGTTTGAGTCCATTCTCTTTGATTGTTTCTCACTTTGGAAAAAGTAGTAAATTTGATAACAGGTAAAAGTCCAAACTACATTTCGGATGTTGCCACACAGCGTGTGCACCGCAGGAACGCCTTTTAAGTGAATACATAATGACATGATGATGCAGCATTGCCTCTGGCAGCCCGGTAATTGTTTTCAGGTCTAAGCGAACATGTTAGACTTCATCTGAAAGGATTTCTGTGGTGTTATTGACAAGAGAGCTCGATCATTTCCACACTGATGCATCTGATCATTTCAGCGCTCAGACAGCCAGCACTGTCTCGATGTAAACTCACCGTGTATTTATAAAGACGCGAACATTAATGCCTTAACGTTGGCTGATTTGCTTAATTAGCTTTTTTTTAATTAGCATGCTAATAGCTATAGTCAATGAAGCCATATAGAACAACACTCATTAACATTTTTATTTCTTTCCTTAGTAGCAGATGTTTAACTTTAACTTGTTATGTACAGTTTCAAGAAAGTCTACATGTATACATGTTTTACTTTTTTACTATAGGCTGCTTACAGTCATGTGTCAGCTTCATATTAATTTGTCTTAAGTGCATTTATATGTGTTGTTATGCACATTTTGAATTTGCGGATGTTGAGAATGAAAACAATGATAGAGATAAACAATCAGCTGAGGTAGAAATGTAAATGTAAATCAATAAAAACAGAGGGTGACGAAGTTTAATGTAAACAAATAAGCAAATAAACAACGATGTAAATATAAAGCATTTGACATTTGTTGCTCAAGTTTCCGATCCAAGTGAGAGATGGAAATCTGGCCGCAGTTGAAGACATCCAATCGGTGTGGATATCATTTGATCTGCATCATGTTTTTCACCATTTCAGATAATTTGTCAGTTCATTTCACCGACTTCCTCTGCGGTGGTTTAATCACACGCAACTGGGGAATCAGCATCACCAACGAATGGAAATGCACAACAATTCACCTTTTCTTTTGCAGATTTAAGTCTGGATGGCAAACTTTTGTTTTCAAACCTCCAGAACAGACTCAGAATGTGAGGAAAATGTGACTTAACATAACATGAGCAAAATTGAAATCATTATCTTGTCCGTGAACCCTTTTGTCTGAGTTACATCAAATAGATTTCCAACAGCAATGGTTGTTTTTTAATGGTGTCTGTATAAAGTTTTGGGTCCATCACTAAACTCAGCACTCACCAGAGACTCCAGTTCTCTCTCTGTGATGTTATCCTAATGACGTAAAATACATTTCCCCTTTGAAAACCAGGACTTTACACCCAGCCAACACGACAGTCCTTCTCCCCTGGTCCTCTAAATGACACTTCAGCCAGTGGAAAAGTCAAGATTGCTCTCTCTCCTCACTGTGGAAGACACCATAATAACAGACAAAGGTCATGACCCAGATTCAAACCTGCAGGACACAGTATGCCATACATTCCTCTCTTATTGACTGTGTGAAGTCAAACCTCCACTGGATCCAGGGACTGACCTCTTTGGAAGCCGAGGAATGAGGAGCCGGTTGGCAGGTGAGGGGATGTGAAGTGGGTGACACATGAACCCAGAGTCCATCCTCCTCTGTGGCACCGAGCCCGAACCTCTGAAGGGGAATGTGCAACCATAACACGCCCTTCTAGAGAGCAGCAACCTGAGACGTTCTCCTTATAGACCACCGTAATCAGGAATATTCTTCTTTGCTGAAAACGTGAGGATGAGGCGAACGTGTTTGTGATCCTACCGAAGAGTGACTGTTTTCTTCAACCTTTAGTTAACCAGACAAAATGTTTCAGGAACAAATCTTTGAATTCTTAATGAATGAGAACAGATAAATTGAGAAAAAATGAAGAACAAGTTTAAATAGTAATAATGCAAAGAAAATTTAAAATTAAAGACAGTTGGAAGTGGACAACATCAGCTGTCTGGGAACGTCAGACCGGAGCCACAGCGGAGCATCAAATTGTAACGGGTCAAAGGTCATCCACTGTCCAAGAGTCAGTGGACGGGCCTGAAAAGATCAAGGAGGAGCTTTTCAAACCCAACAACAAAGACCACGTTCAAACAAAGACAGGAGTCAACCGCTTGTTATCCAGCCCAGTATGACTTGAAACTGCATCTGTTTTGGACAATTAAGTGCAAAGGCAGAAAGTCTGGGTTTAGCTACAAAGGTTGTCGGATCAGATTCACGCAGGGGCTGTTCACGGATTCAAAATTAACCTTTGAGTTATTATCATCAGGATCTTTTAACCACAACCGTGCCTTAGTCTTCATTTATTTGCCATATCCACAACTTTTCCACAACCATACAATAGTTTGGCATTCACAGATGTTACACAAACAGATGTTGTTTAATGGTCTGTGAAAAGAACTCTTAATCTTGAGTTACCAGCATGAGTCATACAGTTGGATTATTAGTGGTTATGTGTCCCAAACAGTCAGATTACTTTACTGTATATTAGCTGCTTAGCAAGTGGGCAAAGGCACACACACAGAGTGTGAATGTTTGGGTGGCTCTTGCCCAATGTAGAAGGGGATATGAAAAAAAATCTCCTCTCTTGTCGCTAAACCTCCCCAGATCAGAGCAGAATCAGATGTGACCTCAAGTGTTTATTCCTCCTGAAGGTCTGGCTCTTCGCCCAACGCTCAGAAAACTTGTTTTTGTTTTGATTGTGATGATATTAAACATAAAATAAGGAGATCTCCACAATTATTGGAGGTTAAGTTTCAATTTGCTGAGGAGAGCTGAGGTGTTAGGTCCAAAACTAAAAGGTAAAAGCTTTTAAATGAGCCCTGATTTTACATTAGTTTATCACAGATACTCATGTTCCAAAGGACAAGATTGAATTTCGATGCTCAACACCAACTCTGTCTCCACTTTGGTTTTGCTACTCCCTCCTTGATCTCTCATGAAATTATTTTGTTCTCAGCCAAATGATATTTTACATCTTGTATGCACTTTGTAAAGCACGTTGAACAACTGTATTTTCTGTAAAATATGCAGCATAACAAAATTCCCTCCTCGTATCTCTGATCTGATTTCACCTCTGATTTCAGCTCGACCACGATATGTTTATCTAACCGCATGTTTAGGGGCCGTTTCCCAAACCACAAAGCAGAAAATATCAGGAAATGTTCTGGAAACGTGAATTAACGCCATCAGTCATTTCAAACGAGCTGAACAATCTGTATTTGCAGTATTCTAAGCTTTATGCTGCTCTCTGTTTTCTTCATGTCCCACGTGGTTCTCCTGCAGGATAAAACAAACGTCTCAGATTTGTGAATACCAAATGTGATGTTCACACTCAGCACGATGGTGAGTCAAGGTAGCTGCTCGCTGTTTGATTTCCTCTGAAAGGTCCCTGTTGGCTGGCAGAAGGAGATTGATTGCGACATCAATGCAAACCACCAGGGCACACTGCGCCGTCTGATGGAAATACTGTTTAGTGTGGAAGACGCTGAGGTTAAAAGGCTTGTGCCACAGTGGGAGAAGAGGATGTGGGAGTGGTGCTCGACAACGAGCCTCCTCGGTGTCTCTCAGACAACAAAGAGACACGGGGCGCTGTCTTTTGACGCTGCTGATCTGTCATTTACAGAGTATCACCCCAGAGGTTCGAACCATGAATGAAAATGTCAAGTGGAATTTCTGCTGAATTTCACCACCTGAAACCCCCTGAAGCCACCGTCGTTGAACCAGTTATCCTCCTGATATTATTTAATACAGGACGCGATAACATTTAAACCGTGTCTCTGTAGTGGTTGTGAGATTGTGGATGTTAAAGTTCATCAGTTTTTTTTTTAATTTCATGTTCTGGTCTGTAAATGTCTGACTAGATAGCATCGCAGGATTTCAGTGGCCGATGATGAGAGAGGCGTGGAGCGGATAAACATCATCATGGCTCTGCTCATGTATGATCCTTAGGGCCTCCTTAGTGTCCACATTACGTTTCCTTCTAGCGGAAAAGCGTTGACGGAGCCCTTGGAGGCGCACTTGTCAACCTTGAGACCTAAAAGATAGGGAGGATTTTGAAACCAAAGCAGGGCTCTGGGGGTCCTAAACCCCCCCAGATATTGTGTTTGTGTTTCCTGTATTCTGGTCTAATTTAAAGAATGAAAGTGTGAACTGCAGCATAAAGTAATATTTATCACTTTTCACGTGTCAACACCCTGTGTTTGACACAGTCCCTGATTGTCCGAAAATTAGACGTGGCAGATTTTACAGGCTTTTTCCTTCAAAATTTTACAAATGAAATGTGAATTCTTCTCCAGGGCGTCTGAAATTTGTTTAAATATTCCTCTGTGTATTTCTCTCACTGAAGAGATGCAACAGAACAGCAGACTACACATTGTACTGTGCCAGAAACAGGTTATGATTACTAAAAGCGGGAAAATGTGTGAAAAAAATTGTCTCAAATCAGAGGAAAGACAGGAGAATTGTGACCCCAAGTAGAAACCTGAAAAATGGCAAATGAAAAATTGGAGTCTTCAGGGAAAATCAGAAGGGTTGGCAAGTAATGGAGTGCTGTGTTGAAGAGAAAAAAAACCTGCATGTTGGTTTTGATTAAATTAGTTAACACTCTTGTACCAGAGGGTCGACTACACGGTTTATAACAAGCTACAATATGTAGGTTGATAAAAACTCTCATCAGCAGAAGTCAGTGTCCGGACGATTTGCCCCCAGAAATGGACTTTTCTGTCTTCTGTCTCAGGATCGGAAAACACGGCAGAGACAAGCTTTTTTTCTTGGCTACCATGGTGACGGACCACAAGTCCCAACCGATCTAATATATGTATGGTTGCATGAAAAAGAGCAACAGTGACGACCTCATCAGCTCTCTGAAAGGTTGAGATCATGATGTGCTCAGAGCAGCCGCATGAAAAAAGTGCTCTGGAAAGAGAGCGTGCTGCGTACGCTCCGTCCTCATTGACAGGAACATACGAAAGTACAAACAACTCAGACGGTGCTGGAGAAAAACATGATGTGGACACAAGCCTTCAGTCTGTGCTCAACCTGAGAGCTGCAGAAAATGTTCTTTTTAAAAGGCTCCTTGAAAAAGTGGGAGCCATTTTGAACTTCTGCATGCCAGTCGGTAATAGGCCATTATTTAAACATTCAATGTCGGACACAGCCACAGATGTGGTCCAGAGAGGGGCTCATTCAAGGATACAATTTTCATGGTGTTTTACCCAGATTGTGATTGCATTTACTTTGTTTGTCTAACTTTTTACCAAGTGGTGGTGGACAGAGAACAAGGTTTTTATCGGAAGTTGACAACATTTTCCACTCTTCTTCAGCATTAAAACCAGGAGGGGCAGTTTTAGCGAGAAGATCTCTGATGTGATCTGCAAATTACTCATTAATATGAGCCGTGCAACTTCCATATTTGTTAGACACAGTTCCTGTTTCTAAAAGTGGAACTGGAATTTGATCTGATCTGTCAGCAGAACAAATGCACCCAAGCAACCTTTGTTTTCTTTGTGGCAGAGTCAAACCAGCTCTTGGATGAGCTTTTCGTATATTTTTAACAAGGTCACAGACCCAGAACTAAGTCTGGCGGTTCTTGGTTGTGGCACGTAGTGATCTGAATCTCTGGAGCCCGGGGTCGGTGTTAGCTAACTACTGTGGCCTCCTTCTCAGCATAGCCAGTGGTTAGGTGAGGCGATGGTTCATCTGAAGAGGGAGCTGCTTGGTGCACCGCTCGGGGTTCAGATGCACAAACAGCAGCCATTCCTGGACTCAAGAACATTCATATGGAGCTTCTGAGCAATCTCCACTGTCCAGCTGTGTGGTATATAAACCCATCAGGAATTGTTACTGCTAGCTAGATGATCATCATCATCATCCTGAAAAAGTGTCTCACCATTGACAGTTTTTAGGCTTTTACGGGCACAATGGATTTTGGATATATGTGGGAACAAGCCGTCAGTCAGGATAGTGTTAAAGCCAGCGGTGACTTACCTACACTAACATAGTTTTAGTGCCTGAACTAAACCAAACTGCAGCCATACAACAAAGGTCCAGTTTGCCTGTTGCTGGTACGCTGCAACGGTCGTATTGCCTTGGGAACGTGA
Source organism: Sparidentex hasta (assembly GCA_030272975.1). Taxonomy (NCBI): domain Eukaryota; kingdom Metazoa; phylum Chordata; class Actinopteri; order Spariformes; family Sparidae; genus Sparidentex; species Sparidentex hasta. The sequence goes on along the minus strand of JARJLU010001471.1, from coordinate 11,394 downwards.
TTTACTGTACTAAACGGTTTTGGGAGTCGCTGACAATTGGCCTTTTCAGTTTTTTTGATATGAAGATGTGAACGCATGAAAGGAAAACTGTGCTTCTCTTTCTGCTCATGAGTTTTTTGTTGTTTTTTTTAACACTGGATAGTCATCCGGGGGCAGGGGTGTCACAGTAGGAGGATACAGGAAATTGTGACATGAAATTATATGCGAATGAAAACACGTAATTGTGAGTGGAAAGATTATCGGTGTCAGTTATCACTGCAATAAACAGGATAATCCATCTTTGTCACCCCTCCTTGCGTCGTCACCACCAGCAGACCATTAACGACGAAGCCCTGGAGAGGAGATATTGTATGAAATAGGTCTGAGGCTCCAGGCTCCTATCTGTCTCTTACTTTGCTTTTCCCTTGAACCCCTTTAGCCCCACTGAGCAAATAAACATTAACAAAGAAAGAGATTCAAGCAGCGGGTTGTTGTTCCCAAAAAGTGGAAAAATAGATGGCCGGCGGGGCACCACCACCCATCCAACCACCTTAAGTATCATCCGCCGCGGCCCAGACAGACACATCAAACGAGCAGAGCGGATGATTCCTGCCCTCCCTGAAGACTTACTGTACTCTCTCCCCATCTGCCTCGCTGAGCATCTTAAATTGATCTGCCCATTGACCTGAGTGGGCTCATAAATCACAGAGATGGCTTCCAGAGGTGGGTTCTCTGAGAGGTAAAAGGGTCTGCAAATTGACCTTTTTCTCCTGCTTTTTGAGCCCCCTGATCCGAGATTTTTTTTCAAAAAACGGGGAACACTCCTGCTTCCCCGTCAAGATTTTCTGGCCCGCACGAGAAATGTGTCAGGACAGATCGGGTTACAGTTTGTGCGTGTTTGCGCTCCTGCTGCTGAATCCTCTGAACACAAGAAGAGCTTCAGTACGACAGAGGAGAGAGCGTTTAATCCTCGTTTTTTAATTGAAAACCAAAAATCAAACGAGCCACGAGCACAAACAAAATGTTGTGAGAAATGAGAACCAGTACAAGCAAATAGTAAATGTGTACTTGCTGTCTGTCTTCTCTTTTCACACCTTTGTCTGCTTCTACTCCACCACCACATATCAGAGGGAGATGTTCGACTTTTCTAGCCACTCCATTTATTTGATAGCTCTAGTTACTATTTTTTACACATAAAACAAAGGAAGAGCTCATAAATGATAATTCTTTCATAGATTAAACTACCTAACAGTCATCAAATACAGCTGAAAAATAATCAGTTAGTCAACTGATAGTGAAATTGATTGCATCTACTTTGATAATCACTTATATCAGTTTTCATATAAAACATTTCATGGTTCCAGCTTCACAAAAGTCAAGATTCGCTGCTTTTCCTTTTGATTATTTCAATAAGTTATAGTTTTTCTATTCATTATTCTCACGAGTCTACACAGGATAAATCATTTTAACAATTCATAGAGAAAATAAGCAGCCGATTGATCCACAATGACAAAAAATATTAGTTTCAGTCCTATACATAAAACTATATACCTGAACCAACAGCATAACACATTATGTAATTTCTGCTCCTTTTAGCAGAACAGTACAAAAGACATTTGTCAAGTGTTGTGTGGTGAGAGCCAGGTGGAGGGGGGAGACAGTGCAGATCCATAACCTTCTTGAGGAATAAACACCTGGAGTCACATCCTTTTCTGCATTTATGCAAAGCAGTTTACTGACAGGAGGAGAGCTCAGAGATTAGTTTGAACTTTCAAGTTTAAAAAGTGGATTAATGGACCTGACTGCAAGCAGTGATGGTGGGTGGAGCTGACCTCCACTGTCGGGTGTTTATGTTCTGTCATGTTGACTGTCAACTGGAGACGGAGACGAATTGTGACTTCACTTCGTGTACGTAACATTACAGGGTGGCGAGGAGGTAAAGAACAGAGAGAACCGGTGTGTCCGGTGACAACAACCACCATCGCTGATAGAAATCTAACTCTAAATCTCCTGGAAGTGGCGACCAACTGAAACGCACCATTACCTTGAGTGAACTTGTGGATTTCTCTGAAGTTTGACGGTTACTGGAAATTTGGGATAATGTAAGTACACAACTCAACAAAGTGTAGAAAAAAGTCAATGTGTTTTTTGGACATTTTGATGCAGAATTCTTATAAATTGTGTCTTTAATGCACAAGTAATACACTAATAATATCATCTGTAACAGTAACAAGGGACTTTTTTCTGCATGTAGCTCTCTAATCTTTTAATACTTTAATGCCATTTCTTGAGGAAAACGTTTTTGTCTTTCACATGTTCAATCCATGACTTTTCCCTCCAACACTGATCATATCAGAGAAGGATTCATTGGATGGTATTTACAGGCAGTTCTTACAAAACAAGATGCAGACTGTACAGACTGAACTGAGATTTTACACTAACACTGGCTGATGGCTGACACGGATATACAGAACCAGATCAGGTTTTTTTTTGTGCTGCGGTGAGGCGAGCTGTCAGAAAGGTGCTGAAATATTCCCGTAAAATGTGTTTCAGCTGTGGTTTTTTTAGGTGAAGTAGTTTCTACAAAAGTGAGGCTGCCAACTCCAGAAGGCACAAACTGTTCAGACACACTGAGACTAATTTGGGTTGAAACATTTTTACTCCACGTAAGAGGAGGATTACATTCTGGTATTTTTTTTTTTTTTTTTTTTGGTGAGGTTGTTCCTGAAGAGCCGTTTTTTAGGGATTGCTTTGGAGTGAATGCAGATACCAGACCTCTGAATACACCTGTTTTATGTTTCTCATCTCCACTTGTCTTCCATTTTTGACCACTGACAAATAAGGTATTTTTTCGAAAGTGCGCACCCAGTTGGCGAAGCTTTTCAAAGACAGTGGTGAGTATGATTGCACTGACTGAGTCATTTTGGTCAAAGCTGCTAGTTAGAGATTGTTTCGATTGTTCAGGATGATGCTTTTGAAATAAGGAGAGAGTAGACTATAGTCTATGTGGACATGATAAACAAAAGAAACTTGACAAACAGAAAAACACAATAGCGCAAAACCCTGAAATGATTTTGATGTGCGAGAAGCAGAAACCCAATTTATAGAAACATGTTCGGTATATATCCGCTAACACGGCCACTAGGTCGGCTCCCCTCATCATTATTTATGAAGAAAGTGATAATTCTGGCTTGGCGGCTCGCATCAGTCAGTTTGGCGCTGGCACCCACATCCACGATTACCCAGGGTGCCCAGCAGAAGGTCAAATCCTGCAAAGAGGCCAGGTCTGAAATATGCCTGTGTTCAGCCTAATGACCCACAGCACAATTAACACTCCGCCACTCAGCGGGTCAGCGCGCGTATACGGACGTGTTTATTGGATGTTGGCTTTGGTTCCCCGGCGGACCCTGTCGCGCCCCAGCTGATCATCTTCCAGACTGGAGCTGGAGGCGCTCCAGTCTGACACATGCACAGTACAGTGGAGGCCAGCAGCCACACACACACACACACACACACAGATGGAGGCTGACACACATAGCAGCACAGAGGAGCCAATGAGACGCCAGGAAAAGTCAGACTCAAGTGCTATTTTCATCCTCACGTGAGAGAAAAGCTTTGTTTCGCTTTCTTTCTTCACTTCCTCTCCTCTCTTTTTTTTTTTCTTTTTTTGACGCTCAAAATACAAAAGTGTGAAGCTTGAAAAGTTATGCAGGCTGTTATCATTTATTTTCCACATGGTTTCACGAACAGTAGAGCTCCTCTCGGTGCTCCCGGGGTCACAGCAGGCAGCTGTCCGGCCCCAGCTGACTGGTCAACAGTACAGCAACTGTGGATTTACCCTAAAGACGACCCTCTCTGGTCATACAATCACACGTTCGCTGCTTTTATCACCCCTGTCTCACATCCCACGTTAAGAAACATAATGCAACTGACCCATTTCTCTCACAAAAGTAGCATCTTTTCCATCTCTGCGGACAGAGCCGTTAACTGGGCGCGACTGCCTTCAGAGGGGATGCTCTACACTCCGCATTCAAAATCACATAAGCCGCATGAATTTAAATCCTTTTGTCCTTTATTGACTTTTGGGCTCACGCTGCGTTCTCTCGCTCACTTGCAGGAAAAAAAAAAGAAAGATGGCAGGAAGGACGGTCGCTGCAGTTTCAGAAGAGCGCGTTTGAGAGGAGAAAAAACAAAAACACCTGCACACACACCACACCTGTCCTCGAAGATTTCACTCCCATTTAATGACGAAACCCCCCCCACCCCAAGTCTCATCATGCAGCTCGGATCACTTCTTTCCTCCCATGTGTTGAATGTGCAGACACCCCAATGTGCCAGACCCCGCGAAGCAGGTGCACCTCGCCGAAGCCAGATTTTAGACCCACCGTCTCCTAGCAACAACACCAGAAGAGGAGAGCGCCACCGGCTTCCAAGGGCTACCGCTATTTACCAAAAAAAACCCTTCCTCTGGCTTTGTTTGGCTCTTTTGGTTTAAAAAAAGAAAAGGAAAAAAAAAAAAAAAAAACTAGGCCACCGGTTCTGGTGCACCAGACTGAACTGGTTAACAGATAGAGGACAAATTAGTGTGTAGTTGTTTGTGGTTTGCAGCAGGTGTGAGGTATAAATGAGCGGAGGGGTGCTCGTTGGTGCTCTTCCAGGTGATAAGCAGGTCACAGAGCCACGAGGTGAAGTTTTTCCGGGCCAGATATCCTGCAGACTGCCTCCAGCCAGTCTGTTAATGCACCTCATTATGGAACCAACACACACACCGGCTGTTTACTTTGCCCAGGTTGCTGTTTCAATTCCGACAACCAGTGCAGAACATATATTAAATGGGCACTGTGTTGTTTTGGGGAAGAAATTCAAACTCTGAATTTTAATATTTAAAATATTAATGAGGCAATTATATGAACTCAGAAATATTTGTTTTTTTTCCCATAACCGTGTAAAGAGGTGTTCTCAGGGGAAAACACTGAAGCTAGAAAGGTGGCAGGGTCCGCCAAATATAAACAAAGTAAATGAAATTGTGTCGTCCTTTAAGGTCAGTTTGTTTATTCAGTTATGAAAACAAAGAGAGTTTGTTTATTTAGCTTGTTTAGGCATAAATGAACCAGTCAATGAAGATCTTTCCCCTCTGTTTAAAATGTCTTCTCCAAAACTGCATAGTGCACCTTTAATATTAAAAATAAAACATCAAAGTATGGAGGTCCGTTTTTTTTGTCGAGGTTGACAATTATTGATCTACAGTAGGACTGCAACAGCATGCAACTAATCACAGTAATACCTTTTTATTTTTGAACCAACAGCAGCTCTTCACTGTGCAGTGTTTGGCAATGAGCGCATGTATCCCCATATTCTGTGATATTTATAGCTTCTTATAAATTGAACGATTAAATCCAAGAACTTTTTATTTCTTTGAGTCTGTAGGTTCCAACTGACAACAAGTTTCTTGGAAGCAACTGCACAATTTGGTTATAATTAGAGGCATGCCCGATTAGTCAGCCTCTAATTCATTCATTCTAATTACAATAACTGTAAGGACAAAAATTCAGTGCACAGCAGGTGAGATGAACATGTAGAAATGTGACAGTACACAGGTGAGCATGCAAAACAAATAACATTTGCAGTAATAAATAAAGATACACCACATTTGGAGGCGGTCCTGTCCACACGTGACCACTTTCTTTTAGTAGTGTGTCCTGAGCCACATTGAGGGGGCCGCCCACTCCAATGACATCCTGCGATAAACTTAAAGAAGAGGCTTAAAAACACAAGCAGATTGGATTATACGTGATCTGATTTGTTTAAAGGTCTCATTGGAAGGAAAAGTTTACTTGTGAGTCTCATTTTGATTCTCATTGCTTTGGTGTGGCGACCATCACAACCAACCGTCCCAAACTGTCACTATTTGAAAGGTTGGAAATAAGACTCTAAATTAAACTTTTCTTACCAGTAGGACCATTTAAGTTTAGAGAAACATAAAACAAATTTGCCAAACACCTAATTGAAATTTGTATTCATCTATGCCTCCTTCTATATTCAGCATTAAGAGCGTTACAGTCGATGTTTCTGTTGTTACTTTCTGAAAGCGTCAGTTTGTTGTGGCACAGCTCTACTGAGCCTGGCTGTTTTCATGTTTTACCTACCAACATGTTAAACATTTACGCAAAATCTCTGAGAGAAGTCAACATTTTATTAACAGTAAATATGTCAAATTTTACAAATACAGTCAGCAGTAACCAATATAAACAACTGCTTTGACGTCTGTGGAGAAAGTCCCTAGACTCCCTTTAAAAAAAGCACAATTTTAGATTTGTCAAGTTGGAAGAAACATATTAAACTTTGTGAAACACTGTCTACTGCAAATTCTTATCTATTTGAGCCTTTTTATTAATTCGGCAAACATTATACATAAAAACATAAAAACACATACAGTAAAATCTTGGGTTTAAATATGTCAGTCAGTGTAAACATCATATAGCTTAACTGAAGATGTTAAACAAGCTGACTCCAAGGCTTAGGTCCACACACGTGTTTGTGCTGCAGTATTGTATGTAAATAGCATCACTTACTGGCAAAACATAAGCTAGTGTATGTTGTCATTAGTATTGATTGTGTTTAAAAGTAACACAAACAAGTATCATTGAAAACCAGACTCATAAATCTGGCAGAAATGATACACGCAGTCATTATGATGACACTGTAATTACTTCTGTGTGAAGAGTGAATGTGGTTTAAAGACATCTGAGTCATTTGGAGTGTTTTTAAAAGTTCCTCACAGCACATACACAGATGAGGCAGACGATGTTACACCATGAAATGTTATCTATTGTCACTGTGCCTTTAATACAGAGGCCGGTCCTTGATGTGAGTCCCGGCCTTCCTTTCTCATTGTGGGCCGTCCCAGCAGAGATTAGGGGCCTGGGCTGCTGAATGGAGGCGAGAGGCACCTCTTTTTTTCCACTGGATGCTTTCACTCATCATGAATGAGTGTAATTCTGAGAAATGTGCCCCATGAACAGTGGAGGAAACCCCTAAATCCAGCGGAGCTCCTGAGGGGATCTGTCTTTGACAAACGACTTCCCCCGCGAGGGGAACAGAGCCTGCAGATCACTCAGGGCCTCTAATAAAAAAAGCGAAGGCGCGATCTTATGCGTCAGTGTCGTGAAGCTCCTGGCTGCTTCTGTCCGGTGTTTCTGTGTCAATGAGAAGTGATGCTGCAGGTAATTCATCTCCTCATGCACTCTCATATTGTCCCAAGTTAAGTCTTGTTCTGTAATAGCAGAGGAGCAGCAGGAGAATAACAATAAAACAAACACTGTTTACAGTTCTGGCACATTCTCCTCTCAAAAGGTCAAACATCAGAAAGCTGCTGAATGAGTGACACTGACAGATGCTGTCAATTCTAGTGGGGGTTATACTGCCGGTGGTTAGCAGAGGGGCGAGGGGAGGGGAAGGGGAAGGGGGTGGGGGGGGTGTTCAGGACGGGAACAGACAGCTGAGTGGGCGCAATGCTCTCCAGAGCCTGAACAGCTGAGACCAGGAGGGCCGGAGCAGGCGGCGGAGAGAGCAGCCTCTGGGACTCGGCTTTTTTTTTTGATGAGGAAAGCCTGTTGAGGAAAAGAGATGAAGTCTGTCTGCGCACTCAGAGCCGTTCCTTAAGCTGAGCGGAAGCCATTACCCAAATCTCCGCAGACTTGACACAAAGAGCTGAGCGCAGAAAAACTGGCTTACAGGCACTCAGCTAATAGACAGCTGCGCTCAAAATAGAACGATAGCGCTGTATCTGGAGCAAACAATGCACAAACTGCTGTGCATTATCACAAACGACCCCTTCTGCATCTATTTCACCCGTAACGCTCCACAACGGTTTTTTGTTGTTGTTGTTTTTTTTTTTGCAGTTGCACAGCAGATATCCCAGCGCGTTGCGTGGTGAGATAGACAGACTGTGGCCGCGGAGGTACCTGACTCAGTGCATTTCGGTTCAACAGTCTAACAACATACATTCAATTCAGGGAAACCGTTCACCGTGAGGACCTCCTGCTCTCAGAGACCAAAAAAAAACAACAAAAAAAACTAAACAAAGAAAAAAACATTCTGGACTGATTTCCAGAGTCAGGAATGCTAAAAGCTCTAAGACATACTTCATGGTCGGGCATCAAAGGATCTTCGGAGGTACTCGAATGCTCAAGCTTTCATCTCCACTCTGCTGGTTTAAGTAAGCCTTGAGTGAATGATGGGAACACTTTCACACAGGGAAAGAAAAGGAAAAGAGCTTGATGTACAGCAGCTTCCTTTTTTTATTTATTTATGAATTTAACATGTGAGAAACACAGCGTCAACTTCAGCCCAGGCAGAAATGTTTTTCACTTTGAAGCGCTCCCTCGACGGTAATATTAACACCTACAAACAGAGCTACCCTGCGGACTCTGGAGCGCCGCAGGTAGCGTGGGATGTAAAGCGATCTGAGTAGGGCCTCCCCACAGACCAGACCACCTCCACACAATAACTCACCGAGGGGGTCAAGTTGAGCGTTCAATGATGTGCTCGGTCTCTCCTCCACCGCAGAACATGACCTCTGCGGGCCAGAATCGCTCCACTGGGCCCACCGTCCTTCCTCCCGATAGCTATCTGAGCAGCGACATCTGTTTTCAGGCTGTATTTACTAAACTCGGGACAGGAGCAGATTCTGAGACTCCCAGGAGGCTCCTTGTTGGGTCTAAAGGGCATCTCAGCATCCACAATCCATAAAATGAGGCATGTTAGACATAAACGGGCGCTTCAAGGGCCTTCAGACGAGGCTGTCACACGGTGTCTGGTGTGCAGTTAAAGACAACAAAATGTTAGAGATGCCGTCTCGTTTTACAACACCGTGTCCTCTTGCTGCATGGGCTACAGAGGAAAAACAATAAAGAGAACAATGTTTTCTCACAATTATTGGAAGTTATTATCATCTATTGAAAAAATAAATGCCTTCTTTACCTCGTCACCAAGATGTAGCTTTGTGTCTCTTCTCAGCTAGTCTGAATTTGGAGAAGTCAGCGCCGTTGCTACGTTGGTCAAGTTTTCCATTGTTGCATAGTTTTTGGTGAAGATTTGCCATCAAAATTCTTAGCATTTTAATTTTAATTAATTTCAGACAAAACCAGCTGACAGCCGTTGGTTTGTCAGCTGCAGACAACCGTTGCAAGCAGGTTTTATCAGTTCTAGCTAGCTAGATAAGCTAATGTTGGCTCCATGTGTTTTTTGAAAACAATGTTGGCAGATTACTTTTTACTGTTTCAGGCTGACTTATTAAAAACCTGTAGGTAGGGTTGCCTTTAACTTTTTGTAGGGGTAGAACCAATCGTCGCGTGGTCTTTGTCATCATTGTAACAAATTAAAATGTTAACTTACTTTTGGTAAGGTTTTCACGGTAACGCTACTTGGTTAGCTTGGTTTGCTACGTCACCTTTTTATAGGAGGTATGCCTATTTGGAAGGATTTTTAATATACCGTGCGAAACTGGACTTTAAGCATGCAATTTGAAAAGCATGTAAACAAGGCTAAATTTAGCACGCTTACTAGGTGATGGTACATGAGGAACTGCATTATTTTTGTATTGCAATGTAAAGCCTGCTAGTCCTATTATTTTACACATGAAAATTTTTAAAAAACGCCTTTAACATGTGGTATTTTTTGCAAATGATATCAACTAAACCAAATGGAACAAGCAGAGTCTGACAGAGCTGCTAACGTTAGCTTAAACTTTAGCATCCAGCACCCAGTGCTTCAACATCTCTTGTTCAGTTGGCCTAATGTTTTGTTTTTGTGTTTTCAAATTAAATGATTACCCAGTATCCATCCTCATGGAGGTTGCGTAAATGTCATAGGCTAATTGAATATATGCTACCACCAGTTACCTATATGTGAGACTGCATGTGATAGCATTGATCATTTTATTCAAGACAAATCATAATTTTCCGGACTGAATCTAAACTTATCACGTGGGTTGAGGAATATGGAGTCAAAACAGGCCGAGACATAAACATGACTTCTTGCCTTTGACCCAGTTGTACACGTCAGTTATCAGCAGGAAATCATATGTTATTTACAGTACGCCTATATTGTGATGGTAGTCTTTGTTGCAAAACAAAACAGAACATTATCTGTAAGTTGATCAGGAAGGGGTCACACCAGGCTGACAGGAACTTGTGAAAAGATTCCATTAACTCTGCTGAGCTGAACATAATCGGAATATTAAAAATAACACAATGAGGCTTAACTTTCATGATTTGAGGAGGATAAAGCGCTTGTATTTTTTTTTTTTTTTTTGCTAAGAGAAATAATGCAACAGTATGTGTGCCTGGTAACAGCCAATTTTAGCACTTTCTAAATGCTTCCAAGGATGAAGAGGCTGCCATGGCGGACCATCTGGACGCTGGACGTTTCGCCACTCAGGGGTGAGGGATCGTTTTTGCGAGATGCATACAAAGGAGAGACGGGATGATGCAAGATATTATTGTGGGTGAAAGCAGACACGGAGTCTGAGTCCTCACCGTTGAACCTGTTTCAGAGGTGGCGGAGGTTAACTCAGTTACTTAGTTGCAGTCCGTTGGAGCTGAATGTCTTGGGATGAAATGTGATCAAACCTGCTCAGAAAAGCACCTTCCCGTTAATGACTGTACACAAATGAATAATAAATCAAGTACTTCAGAAACTAGCGGAGACACGAGTCCCATAGAGTGACTAATGGATCGTCAAAATCCTGTCACTTACGCGCGACATGGCCATGGAGGGTTGGTAACGCGTGACCACAGCTGCCTCTCGGACCGCGCCGTAGGATAATGAGCCGAGGTGATCGGGCTGTCAGATAAGGGTGAAAAACTCTGATGTGGCAACACCGTCTGTCAGAGTACGGGAAGCGTGTTGTTTTCAAAACAGGAACGCTGGTGGTTACTCATGTGTGCATGCATGTCCAAATGATACACAAAACAGTTGGGGACGGGGAAACGTCTCACCTTCAGCACAACGGTCCAGGTAAACACTCGGGGCAGGTAAACACTGTTTGTTGTGACGCAAAAAACGCAGTGGAGTGAAACGTGAATATGAGCGAGAGTGTTCGTGCATCAGAAGATTTGGATCAGTTCAGTTCAGGGACTTAACGTGAAAACAAAAGGACTCAGCGAAGCACCTGCCTCACCTGAGCTGTCGGAACAGGAAGCACGAGGAGCTGGATGGGTTTTTAAATTCCAGCGTCTTTTGTTTATGCGTAAACTCACACCTGATATTGTAGCGCAGGCCTTTTTTTGTGTTGTATATGACTGGAGGGATTAGCTGGTCCCAGATCACATTTGACTGGTGAATGCTTTATAGAACAGGCTGTGCAAAATCCCCTTTTTGCTGGCATTTGTTATTGATTGCAGAGTTAAATAT
>JARJLU010001470.1:30361-51653 GCA_030272975.1 Sparidentex hasta | reverse complement strand
AAGTTTTAGAAGTGTAAGTGTGATTCTATGACATACTGACAGAGAGTTACAGAGGTTGGAACACAGGTTTTGGTTTCCGTCCAATTCAAATGTCAATAATCTGACTAAGATATAAGGGTTCAGGTATGTCTATGGACACAGCAGACACAGTTGGGCCATAGCCACAGGTCTCAGCATGCTACACTCAAATTTGAAAGTCAAAAGACTAATAAACTGATTTTTCACATTTTTTTTCTAAAGGCATGTCTGTGCATTTTGCTTGGGACTTTTGGTTTCTAAGAGCACCTACTCAGATTCTTATAACTAAAAGGCTTATAACTTGAGAACCCTTTTACCTAGAAACATAATCTTGGTCTCAAATGAAAGCTAGGACCCTGGGGTTTCTTGCTTGTTTCTTGATTTGATGCTGCTCATTCTGGGATAGAATGACGGAGGCATAACCATTGAAAACAACATTATTACCATTCCGCCTACAGGATTTTGATAAGAAAAAGCCAAAGTGAACTTGAAAAATGTTTTATATAAATATTAGAAAAATAGTAGAAAAACTTACAATACAAACAGAGCATTCTCGCTTCTTGGAGCTCTTTCTAATGTTGTGTCAGGGTGAGTTTAGAAGGCCTTAACAGGTTTAATAATTTAAACTACAACTATGACGAAGGCTCATGAAGTGCAGTAGTGTGCACGTACTCCAGATCAGCAGTTCAGCAGTCTTACAGCTTGTGGAAGGAAGCTGTTGATAAGTTTGTGTGTTCAACCTTTTTGACTCCAGAACCGTTTTCCTGTTGGGAGCAGTTCAAAGGATGTGTAGAGAGGGTGGGAGGAATCCCTGATGATGTTCAAACAAGTCAAGATATAATATGTAGTATTTCTGTATTAAAATGGCTAACATTGGTTGGCCTTTTGCATGTGCATTTGTTATCCAAAATATCTCAAACGATGTTCAAACCAGAAACTTCTGTGATAAAGTGCTGCAGGAGTGAAACCCTGGAGTTAAGTTATCTGGTTCCCTCGTTTCAGCACACTGCTACATGAAATGACAAATACTCCAGAGATATCTGCAGTAGCACCTCCTGCATTTGAAGCTAATTTTATGATGTGAAGACTTATCCATACTAAGCCTTCATCTGCTTTATCATACATAAGTTTAGACAAGACAAATCGTAAAAATATCACATAATAAACATTACGAATATGAATTCATGCTGTACATATACATTTAATATTGATTTTAATTAATTATTTTTAATATTTCAACTTATGTTGCAATATCAAGGACAATGTTAATGTCATATTTGAATGCCACATTTAGTCATATGTATCTATATTCACACACACACACACACACACACACACACACACACACACACACACACACATATATATATATTATAGTGCATTGTCAGAGCAGAAGATCTGAGACATCGATATGCATGTGATATTAGAGTGGATGGAGGGCAGATGAGGACCAGACCCTGAACAACATCACAGAGCACAGCTTCAAATCCAGACATACAAACTTAATGATTATTGGAAACTTATTTCATCCGGTATTACAGTATCATTAATACCATCAAGGACAGAGCAGCTTCTTTCCTTAGACAGTCAGACTCCTGAACTCATCATCAACTCTCCACCATCAAAAGTATTTTTTCCTGTGTAACATATACCTCTGTCCTGTAGAATGACCAATAAATTAACCTTGAACCACAAAGCACACCTCACCCGTATCTCTTTGCACACATCATGCTGTCATTAGATGGTGGTCTGTAAAGTGACAAACTGTGGGGGCCAAAACACGACAGCTCTATGGGCTGCATGTCCCCCGTTGGCCAGAAGGGGTCTACCGTGCACCAGTCATTTCTCAAGCAGCTAATGCTGCCTTCACGGGTTGAGGGAAATATTGGAGAAATAGGACCTGACATCACACATTAACAACATCACAGTAGAAGATTAAATATGTGATAATGTGTAAAACTCTGGTAAGCCCTGCTCTCTCTGGACATGTTTACTGCAGTTCAGGAAGTACTTTACATTTTGCTCTGCTCATATTGACTCTATACTAGGCAGAGAAGAGTCATTTTAGTTCAATATCTACACCAGAGGTGTGTTCATGTTGAGAGGGCACATTATTTTCCTTCCATTACTGTTGAGCACGGTGCGGCACGTTTGGACTGAGATCTAATACAACCTACTGACAAAACAGAAATTAGCACGAATCTGTTGTTGATGATAGAGTGCAGCATTTATTTGACACGGCTTTAACAAAAAGTAACTACACTTTGCGTCATGATGTTGAATGCACCACTGCTTCATCTGAGAGTATAGCTCTTCTTCTGTTCATAGAAATCAACTAACTGAGAAACAAAACTGAGAAACACTTTATTTTTTTTAGTACTGAATGCCCAGTTTACCGCCTGTCTTCGTTGCAGAAAATACGAAGAGCACTTGAAGGCAGCATGAAAGATCCCCCTCTGCCAAAGCCGTGCTCAGCCATCAGCCCCGCTCCCACCGCCACTCACCGGCTACATGTGGGAAAAGACCTTCAGAGTGAAACCAAGCGGAGGACAGGAACAGCACGGAACCTCACTTTTTACTGCATGGAATAACTGCACTGATTTGTTTCTGACACTGAAGCGTGGTAGGTGTGTGAAGCGGAGAAAGTTGGATGCCCGAGAGGAAATTTGCAAGTCGGGACTGGACGAGAACAGATTTGTGATCTCGTAACCTCGAGGAATAACTTCATCTGGGTGGCTGGCTGCACCGGTTCTGGACGAGCTGGGAACTCGAGAAAAGTCGCTTGGAGAGCCGTGTGGAGAAGTAGCTGAAGAGTTGGACACGGGACGAGGTGAGTCGGAGCCTCGGCTCTGTAACGTTACACCGCTAACAGCGACAGAAGTCCTGTTCTCATTTATTTCCGTGAAAATCCCAACTGCTCATGTTTGTTCCTCCTGTCTGCCTCAATGAGCGCGCTGCTGTCCTGTAATAGTAACATCTGTGAACTCGGCACCGTTACAGCTTTTCGCTAAAAAGTCAGTGCTCACTTTTTAATTCGGGCATGTGCTCATTAAATCTAGTTTAGCCACGTTAGAACAATAAAATATCTGCGTACTTTCCATGTGTTCGCTAACTTATTTAATACACCTCTTCGAGGCGTCGTCGCTCCGAGGCAGCAGTCCTCATCATTTTCTTGGAGGTGTGACCGCCATTATCGGTATTCAAATGCTAAGTGATGAAACAAAGTTTACAAAGCTTGCTCGTGTTGATTATATGTGAAAATGATCGGCTGATGAACACAGAGGCACAGCACGGTTATTAGAAAGCAGCAAATGGGAGCTCAGCTCTGGGCCATCACTCTGATTTATGCCAGTTTTACTCGGGGGTATTTCAAACTCTGCAGCTTCACTCTGTTCATTTACTGGACATTCTGTGTCGACCAAACCAGTTGTATTCTACGACAACATAGTCACATTCAGGCGCTATGAAAGCCAACATGATTGAATACATGAGGCTAACCTAGGTTGGTCTGATTAACAGGTCAGCCAGGTCACTATGTAGTTTTGGGGAAGAAATTCAAAGTCAGGATTGTAGTATTTACAGTATCAGTTAGGTAACGATACAAACACAGAAATATGTTTTCCATTGCTGAATAAGTTCTCAGCAAGTTGTTCTCAGAGGAAAATGAGGTCACAGAACCCCAAGAAGCTAGAAAGGTTGCAGGGTCTGCCACATATTGTACAACAGTATAAACGGTATCCTTTTATTCAGTGTAGTCAGTCATGAAGACGAAAAGAGTTTGTTTATGTGGTTTGTTTAGGCATAAAAAAAATCAGTCAATGACGATTTTTCTCTGAGTTCTTCTCCAGATCTACAGAATGCTCCTTTAATTCTGTATCTCGCCAAATTTGCCAGACAACTTCAAAAACCGTCTTGTAATTTATTTCATTGAGCAGCTATTTGTTTTTGTCTATACATAATAAAAACATAACGTGCATTATTGATCTTTATACATGCGCATTCTACAAGTGTCTCAGATAACTTCAGTACAGCTTAGAAACATATTTTTCAATTGCAGGACTCATCAGAGGTGAATACTGTATTGTTGTTAAATATGACTATTTTACCGCTAAAACATTACTTTTAATTTTACAGTCAAAAAGGACACTTTTACGAACAGTTTACTGCATAGATTGCAAATTACTGTAGGCAATGAGAAATCATCAGGAGAGGTTTGCCTTGTGTGTTAGATCAAAGGTCAGATAAAGGTGCTCATGTTATTCACAGCAGTAGCTTGTGCAACATTTCATTGTGAATTGCGTGTTAATTGTATTATTATACAGACATGGTCACGAATGTCATAGCTGACAGTTCATCAGAGGGATGCCAGTAGGACCATGTGCCCTTTGTTTTTTTGTGTCCCGTTGGTGATGGTCTCCTTTCACAGTTTAGTGCCTTGTTAAACCACAGCCATCTGCTCAGATTGCCTCATAACAGAATTGGGGGCTTAGTATAAGCTAGGAAATGAGATGAAATATCTTCTCGCAATGATGATGATTATGATGTGGCTCATTTATTTCAGATTGTCAGCAGCATTTGGAGAACTGGAATGTGCCAGACACTGTGCCAGCTTGTTCTCAAGCAAACTCTCATGATTGTCTGTTTTTTATATATATATATATATATATATATATATATACACACAGTATATATACATACATATATATATATACAGTACACACAGTATATATACATACATATATATATATACACACAGTATATATACATACATACATACATACATACATACATACATACATACATACATACATATAGAGAGAGAGTGCACACAAATATAAAGAAAAGAAAGTTATACATTGAAAGTGATACTTGGAAAAGAAATGGAAATGGAGCTAGAACTGAGCAATTAACTGTCAGAGAGTAATTGGCATTCTACTCACCAAAGCTCCACCAGCTCTAAAAGATGGAGGGAGTTTGGATGGAAACATTGGATTTGCTTCTTCATCACACTACACATCAAAAATAAACAAATAGATGAACAGTAGCAATGCTGGAGACCGTGTGGGCAGGTGAGTGCCATTCACACACGTTTTTTGGTTGTTGATAAATAAAAAGTTTCCAAAGAAAAGGCACCTGATAAACGAGGATGACTATTTCTTACTTCAGTCATTTCAGTTTTGAAAACCTGCAGAGGGAGAAAAAACCCGACCTGGCATTAATAGAACAATGATAGAAGAATTTCAGAACCAGTTTCTGTTCTGTTCTTCAAACAAACAAGATTCTCTTCACAAATTCTGTCACAGTCAAGGTGCCAAAGGTCAGAAGGTGAAGGGGGGTTGGGTGTTGACTGTTCTTGTTTGGTGTGTCTAGCAGCTGGAGGGACTGCAGTGCAGCATGTGGTGTCAAAGCCTTTCATCATTACTCTGTTTCCAACCAAACAAATGTCCTTGATGCAAGCTTTAAATAACTGATGTCATCAGCGAAAGTGAGGGAGCCAAGGCAGATGTTGTCTGAGATGAGAAGATGAGGGAACGTCTGATTGGTCTTTCTGAATGAACAGGTGGGGAGATGTCAAGGATGTCGGCCACAGTGGTGGTGCTAGCTCATCAGCTTGATGAAGTTATTAGTGAACACTGCACAGCCAGGACAGAGCTGTCACTGCACTGAAGTGCAATCAAACAATAATAATGATAATACAAAAGAAATAAATTCAATAAAGTAGAATATAACACACACAGCAATGATTTTTTTTTTTTTTTTTTTTCAGGAATGTTTAAAGAAGAGACTTAAAGGAGAACTTTGGTTGATTTAAACATGCAGCTTCATTGCTCAAGCTACCCTTGACTTGCCAGTACCGAAGACACGAACACATTTGGTCCAACCATTACAAGGCTCTGTGAACGGAGCGCTAGCATTGACAGCTAACAGCATAGGGTCAGAACTTTACACTGTGTTTTAAGCTTCTTAACATGCTCCATTGCATAACTTTTGGGGTGAGATGTGGAGCATGTTAAGAAGCTGTTTTTCTGGTATATTCGTCATCACAACACACAAGAAAAAACATGCATGGATGAACTTGTTGCTTGGCAGTGCAAAAGAGGGTAATCGACTATTTTTAACCAGTTAACCCTCATTTAAAAACCTGCATAATAGGGGTGATCTTATTAGGTCTAATTTAGATTTTTGACCAGTGGAAAAGGAGTAATAGACACCAGCCACAAAAACACTATCTCACAATGTTAAAGAAAGGGAGAAAAAAATCCACTCTCCATCTCCTTATCTGGTATAAGCACTTCAAGTTGATGGGGTCCATTCACCTGTCATGTTGAAATGGTTCAGTATGCTTCCTAGAGTTGATACATGATCTTTAGAGCTGGATCTGATATTAGCGTGTAAAATAAAAGTAAGAAGAATGAAAGAGTTTAGGTCAAGCTTGTATCTTTTTTCTTCACTTAACTACCACTGTGACCTTTTGTGTGTACAAACCGAATGCGACAGCATGAGGAGAGCTTTCGAGGAGAGCCTCAAAGTTGCAGATTATTCAGTTTTAGCAGAGTCTTGTCCCTCTCTGTGGTGTGACAGCAGCCCCATTCACACTGACATAGTACTGGGCGGTATGACCAAAAGTGTATATCACGGTATATTTTCTATAAAGTTTCACGGTATATGACGGTATTTTTTTTAATGCATAATCACGTGTTCACAGCATTTTCTACTAGTTGAGAGAGTAATTACTAGCCCCTTTTAGATAGATAAGGTGGCACATATGCAGCAAAGTAAAGGCTGCACTCTGCCGCCCTGTCCATCTAAAAGGGAGGTTTAATATTCCCTCTTTCCCAAAAAGCCTCCACTGGTGTAGGCAGAAACATGTGATGTGACGTGAAGCAGGAAGTTGGGCGTGAACAGTGACGTACAACATATGCATCTGAAGAAATGTGGCAACACTTGATAGATTTACTTAATTATAGACCTGTGGCCCATATTCTCACCTCCTCAGTCAAACACATGCCGATGTTAAACCTCCGCTATTAAAGGAAGCGTGCAGCGGAGGGCCTCACGTTAGCTGCCTCAAGCAACAGACAGCTAACAGGAAGCAGGTCGAATTTGTCTTCAAAATAAGAGCTTTACATTGCACCTCATTGGAGTTTAGAGCTGGGTTCCTAGTAGAGGGCTTTTAATTTGAAAGTAGCGACCATTATTAGCAATAAACAAGCTGACAGCTATAGAGACCGAGGAGAGCTCACATCCCCCGGATCTCAGCGGCTTTCCAGTTGCTCATCTTGACATCTGCAGATGAAGTGTCTCCATCTTCACCCTAATGTAACACCAGAGCTCTACTGTTTACCCTCACCACGCCTCACAGTTGCACCACACCTGTTTAGAAGCGCAACTCTGAAAAGGGTCTGGTGTGAAACAGTGTCACGCAGCGCAGTGTAGCATAGTGTTCCGAACGTTGTGTAATCAAATACACCTGTATTGGGGTATATTAAAAACTCATATCATAATGAAAATATACACCGGTATTCAGTGTGAACCGGTGTACTGCCCAGCACTACGACTTTTGGATGTGAGGATGCTGCACCAATTCTCTGCCTCTGCATGAATGTCTTGAAGGTGATGAGGGATTGAATTTCGCTCTGGTGCAGAGGTGAACCTAACCAGTGTGAATGGATAAGTTGGCGGCACATAGTGAGGGCATGTCAGACTGAGAGTCTGATTAATACACAGATCTTTCATTCTGTAAATAAACTAAATAAAGAGAAATGTCCCACAAAGCAACGTTACAGGCCCAAACAAGAGTAACATGGTAACTGTAACTGTCTTTGGCAACTTACATTATGAAAAAAATACCGCAGATATACGCAAAGTGTCTTTCATCCCGTCTGTCGCACCGACTCTTCATCACATTTCTGCCCATAAAACAGCATCGGTCACTAAATAAACTCACCAAATGTTTATTTAGTCGATTACAGAGTGCAGTTAGAAATGCTCAATTCCGTTCTTTTCCCTGTCAGCTCTCGATAATAACTGTTATAAACTGGTAGGCAAGGCACATATGAACTTTGATTGCATTTCCATGGTGCAATAAAAATACATTTTCATCACTGAGCTGCGGAACTCTACTGCACTCAGTAATCGACTCGTCGGGCTTCCCCACAACGAGCAAACTGCTGCAGGAGAGTGGTGAGTTGTGTTCACTTTTTAAGAGAAATCTGGCAAAGCTAGCAGATGTTTGATGCCTCGAACTATGTGCTGGGAAGTTTGGCGCTCTTCTGGGCATTATTTGTGGCTATGAGTGGCTTTTTGATGGCGGTTTCTTGCTGGAGGCATGGACTGCAGTGTATTGTTATCATGTGGTCTTTTCTGAGTTTGCTAAAACTACATAAGCTAGCGGTCAGAAAACTGTGTCACAATGTATTAGACCATGGATTAAATTTACACCAGAATATCCCTTTAAAACCATGACGTGTACCGCCACGCCTCTTTAGGAGCTGCAGCGCCAGCTTTCTGTGTAAATTACACAGCGGTTCGTCTTTACACCAGATATGCTTGACTCTGTGAGAACAACCAACAGCAGATAATTGGTGATGAGATGCAGCATTTCGGTGTGAAAAGGGTTTGTGTTTCCCTTCATTCATGTGAGGACATCTGTAATGGCTATAAACAGGACAGAAGACAATCTGTACAAATATGTGTTCCACTTTTGAAGCATTTTCCAGCCTCTACACCTTAGTTTTGAATTTAAATTCATTCCATTTTCTTAATGACTTGTATGGGGAAGACAGCTGGCAGGAAATCTATGAAGTGAACACTCACTGCAACCAGTTTTTATCTTGTCATGTCTTGAAAAGCTCAATCACCCTAAAGGGGATCAAAGAACAAGGTATTTAGAAGGGCAGCCAAGACTCGACATTTGAATGCCCAGCAGGGGTCGAGGGCTCCTCTGCTCCCATGGCCAGATTAAATACTCAATTTAATTATGTCACTGAGCATTAAGTCAGTAACCTTATCAGAGTGCTCTGGCTGTTTAATGGGGCTTTGTGAGCCAACAGATGCACCAAGATTAGGGACAATATGCCCGTGGTGCAAACCCAGAGTGAAGGGATAAATGACGGGCCTAGAATCTGATATGAGTTGCCCCTCCTACTCGATACCACCGCCATGCTGTACAACACCTCAAGATAGCAGATATTAAATATAGCCTCATCTGAGGCCACTACTGCATGGCATTTCTTAAATGAGATTGGTAAGGTCATGCTCTGTGGTACACTATAGATTTGGTCAGTACTGTAGTTGAGCTTCATAAAATTTTCATGCAGTGATTATGCACATTTGTTAATGTTGAGATGAAAGTGAAAAGACAACTCAGATGGGGGATTTAGTTTTTTTGCATACTGATGTGAAGTTTCTGGCTGAATAAGAACATCCCCTAAGGTCACAGCAATGAATATCTTATGGTTTCCTTACCTGTGTGAGGGGAGCTGCTGGGCCTGGAGAAGCACACTTGACTGGCTACGCTTTCCAGTTACCTGTAGTCACTTTTGGACTTGCATCTCTCTGCATGTTGCTTTGGGTGAACATTACAGCTGTTAGCCCCAGGCTGGACAGGATGAAGCTCTTTTTTTTCCAAGCCCATTATCTGAATCAGCAAAGCCTTTTTTGGGGGGGTTAGGGTTAGGGTTGGGGGGGGGTGTTGAGGATTTTCTTTGATAACAAGAACAGTGATTACACTCCTCAGGATTCTCAGAGGATTTAATTAGACAGGATAGCCTGTTCATTATGCAGATATGTAAATGGAGACCCAGATACATGTAGCGCTGTGGATTGTAACATAGATGTGAGTGTTGAAATCTCTTTGAAGCAGCAAGTGCTCTGTGAGTGTGTGAATTATTAACTCATCAGGATACGCTGCATGCCTCTGCCACATGCAGCCGTCCTGAAAGAAGCTGGTGTGTTTTCCTAAGGTCACTAGTCCTTTTCACATAGAGGCTCTGCATTATCGCCACAGCAACAGCTCACCATTTCAGCGCTGGCACTGCAGAACCAGAAGAGGCGCGATGGTACACATCCTGATGCTGACATCCATTTGTTGTTCTTCTAACTTCATTCCACCTTCATCTAAAAATGTGTCAGGCAGCTGTTTATAATAATATGGATCAGTGGCGGCTGGTGACTAAAAGAAATGAGGAGGACAGGAGGAAAACCAGTCCACTGTGTCATGGTATTTTATACAAGTCAACTACGTATCCCTACTTTCTTATATTCAATCAAAATTAAGCAATAAAACAATGACTTACAAGACTTCTTTAAAAAAACATTTTATTAAATGGCAAAAGGCTGTTGACATTAGGACCATGAGAGAGGAGCAGAGAGGCTGCTGACATCAGGACCATGAGATGTACACTGGGCTAATATACAAGACAAAAAAAAAACCCATGTGTACCCCTTCTGGGATCTGATCACCCGTCACCTGTGTGGCAGGCAGCTGCTCTGCCCACTGTGCTACTGCAGCATTCAGTATATATACTTCACAGCAGCACAGGAACAAAGCCAAAACAAAACAACTGTGTTGCTGCTCTGTTTTGTGTCCCGGTCGTCCCGCTAACATTGTGTCCTCCAGCAGGACGAACAAAAAGAAAACTATGAATCTTTCTGACTGCTTCTCTCTGATTTCTCCAAATGTTTTGTTTTTCTTCCAGAAATTTGCTTATATTTCCTTTGAATCCGATTCTAATATCGATGAAAACTCCATATTTCTTGTCCGAGCATGGCTGGCAGTGAAAGCTGTAAAATACATAGAAGTATTTTTTGTTTATGGTTGTATAAATGTGAGAATGAAATTTGGGAACTGTTATTGAACCAACCTGCTGTCAATCTAGTATTCTGGTTGCTGATTGATAAGGGAGGACGGCCTCCCTTAGCGCGTCATTTTACGTGTCTTAGCCAATCATAGATCAGCATGAAAAAATCCTAAATGCATTGAGTGACAGGGAGGAGATGCTCCCACAGAGGACAGAAGCCCTCCATCCTCCTCTAGCCTCCACCTTCCTGCTCCCTGCTCCTCTCACAGACTGCTCTGTCTCCTCCGTCTGCAGCTCAAGCTGTTCAACCGTTTTAAGTGGATTTTCTTCCAAGGAAGAAACTTTATTTATGATATATATATATATATATATATATATATATATATAAATCATATCATCTTTTTTTTTTTAAATAAATGATGAGACTGAGACTTGGTAATGATTTATTTTAACCACTTACTCTTTCATAAAAAAAAAAAAATCTTCCTCTTGCCTCTCAAATCTAGAGGAGGACCAACCACCCCTTCCTCTATGGACGAGCCTCTTCTGGTATGGATGCAGCTGTAATGGGTAGGGATTGAGATCCTGACCCACCTTGCGTCCTGGAAGATTACAATGTTAAATGTTTTGCTCTAAATGACATTATTACATTAATACCATCAGTAAATTGCAGACCCTGTCTGACTGTCACCTGCGGGGAGGAGTGCTGGGGGCAAGTTCACTGAAGTCTCAGTCGAGATGGCTGACAGTCGCAGTCTTTTTTGCAAGAGATGGTAACTACAACAACACAATAGTGGAAGGTGACAAAACTGTGGCAAATTAAACTTTCTTCCTCTGAATCATGTCACATAATCACCGCCATTCAACTGCGGGACTGCCTGGGTTTGCAACTCGGGACAGACACTGTTTTTCGGGCAGGAATGTGATGAAGTCTCTGTAAGGCAGACAGGATGACAGGCTTTTCCAACTATGGATGCAGTATTTTTTTCTCAAAAAAAAAGAGAAAAAAGACAAAGACACTTCCAGTAACCACGTTACTGTTGTCTAGTCCTGTAACATTCGTTTGAGGGGCTGAAAGTGCAACATTCTCTTTTATATGATGAGTGAAGAATATTTGTAGTAGTTTGTTTGTAGTTGTCAGACTGTGACCACCATCAGACAGACACACCCTTGTTGTCTGTGCTGCTGGCTTTTCCATTCACACAGACGCTGGCTCACCTCTGCTGCGGCCCTGATACCACCCCTCCACATCCGTAACTTTTACACAGATGGCAATGCGGACAATCAGCCTGCGCTGAAAGAGCAGTGTGAAGGTGATTACTGTTGAACCAGGAGAACATGTCGTGATGGTTTTCCCAAGAACAGTCTGCCTCCTGAGCTTGATCTGAACTGACTGAGACTATGAAAGAACTTTTTACTCACAGATAGCACTGACAGATGTGATGCTGAACAGATTTGTATGTCAAACATTTAACTGAACATGAGTCAGATTGGGGAACTGTGAAGGGTTGGTAGGTTACCAAAACTCAAGGTATAAGCGGGGGATGTTCCTGATGCAGTTATAGAATGCCTTTGGTACTGTTTAAAGCACAAGGCTATGGACCATTCTGATAACACACAATTTTTTTATTAGAAACAGGACCCTGCTATCTCTCTGCAGCATTCCGTACACCTGTATGCAGCTCAAAAGGAAAATCCAGTATTTTTCAACCACTGCGTCATGCCACCTCATGTGGTGGTGTGTAAATGATTCATACTTACCAAATGTTTTTAAAGTTGTCCAGTAGATCGCCTCAGCTGGCAGCTGCAACAGTGCTGCAGTGGCTGCATCGTAATCCTTTGGGGCAACTCTGACTGTTAATGTACATGAAAAGTACTTGTTTTGTCACTGACGAGGTTGTTACGCAAAGTGTCTGACAACATTATGAAAACGATTCTCATAGAGAAAGACCTGTAAGATCCTTTTTCTAACCAGAAACACAAGTCTTGCTCATGAAGCTCATGGTGACTTGCGAGTCAGTGCTGGAGACTGTTTGGAGTTAACCTACAGTGCTACCTTGTGATTCTGCTAACAAAAACAATCTTACTCACCAAAAACATTCAACAGACAGACATTTTTTTCCTCAAATGTTGTCAGACACTGACCGAAGGGGACAGATGTTGTTTTTTGTGAAGAAGTGTGAAGAAGAGACTGTAAGACTCTTAGTAGGTCGAGGTGTGGGACATTTCTCTTTTATTTTTGTGAGTGAAGGATCTGTGTAGTTGTCAGAACATATACATGGTGATGGTGAACACCATCAGACCATCACACTCCTGTGCCACCCTGCTGGCTTACCCACTCACATATGTCATCTTGCTTTTGTTGTGCTTCTGTTACTGCCTCCACTGGCGGACAATAAGGGCCCTTTAAAATCTGTTTCTTTTTTTCCCAAATTCCGTTTTTTTTCCATTTTAATTTTTGGGATTCCAGATTTTTTTATCTTTTACTCTTATTATACTACCAAAAGCAGTGTGTTTTAATGCAAATGACTAAAATGTACACAAATTAAATAGAAATTACATTAAATTAATTGAGGTGACAAACATATTTCCTCAATACTGTACCGTATAGTACAGTAAAGTGCATCAAAAACATTTTGATGTCATAATGTCTTCATACAGTAGTATATTTTGTGTTTTTATGGCTTTCATTGAATAAAAACATGGTCATCTCTCTGGCAGATACAGAAAATGTTTGCAAACCAAAATTGTTCTTAAAATTTAGGTTGTAAATATTTAAAGAAATAGCAAAGATGATGAACAAAATAAGAAATTATACTTGTGACATTATGTCAGTAACATACTAACCAGCTAGCAGTGAGAACACCAACCCTCCCCCTGTCCTCTGGGCTCCCAGCCCAGGCATGCCTACACTGTTTTGACGGGGGAGCTCAGTCTGCGGGCAGGGGGGCGGAGACAGATTTGCTTCCCTCCGTGCAGTTTTCCCTACACATACGTCCCACTTCCACACGAAAACAGCATGTCAGTGAAATAATGTCAAATTCCACGATATTCCGCATTAAAAAGTAGATTCCGTTTTAATCAGCCAATTCTGCGATTCCGCGAATCATAGGGCCCTAGACAACAGGCGCTGACAGCAGGACTCAGCACTGGGGACGTCTGGGTGACCCTTCTGGGAGTTCCTAAGTTGTCGTGGCATTAAAAAACAAAACAAAGCATTGCTTGCTGTGCTTATATCTTACCATGTGTGTTATGGATTAAGTTGAGCCGTGGCAAAAAAACCCCAACTTTGTTTGAATGTGGACCAGATACAGCATCGTCGTAAGAATAATGAATCTCCAAAACGCCAAGTCCAATCTATGCCACCTGATTGACATACAGGATGGCCAGTCTGAGATCTCTTCTTGTACGTGTCATGTGTCCACTGTCACAGGTCACCATGCATACGCAAACGCACTAGCTACTAGCTTTATCAAGCAACGTTGGCAGACAGACAGACACACCAAATTCAACAGAAAGACATCTCAAAATGTTCTCTTTTCATCAAGCCGACATGATTTAGAAAATGATTCTTCATGGAAAAAAAGAAACTTTCTGTAGAAATGATTGAGCAGTTTCTTAGACTATGCAAAACTCAATGAGCAGAACATTATTCCACTCTATGCCCCATCAGTCTCAAAGACTAGTTAGTTAAAGTAAATTAATTTAAACTGATTACAATGCAAATTCAGTCTCAAATGAAGACGAGATCAGCAAAAGGATTTGGTGGAGTCCCAGACAAGGCATTGCCTATGGTGCACGGGCTTCTCATGCAGTCTGTCCAGTAATAATATTAATAGCTTAATAATGATGATGATAATAAAAATAATAATGATAACGGTAATTAAAGCTGCAAGCAGCAATGAACGGGCCCTCGCAGTCCACACATGTCGGGGCATACTGCCGTCGGGGTGTGTCATATAGATGTATTCAGAGCAAGACCCTCTACATGTACGTGGCAGTTATACTGAGTTGATGGTTTTATGGCAAAGAATCAAAGTGGAGCACGTCGCCAGGTGTGATGTAGGTGAATGCTTTTGATAAAAGTTGTCCACAGATGCAACTTGCGAAGTTTGGTGCAAATCGATCAGATCGCTGAGGAGGGGTTGGAAAAAGTAGGTTTATGATTTTTTCGCAGCGCCTTAAAAAATCATAAACCTAGACGTTGTGCGCCTTAGACGTTATTATGTAATAACTTGTATTGATTGGAATATTAAAATTATTTTAATACCTTTTTTTGTCAGGAGGGTCTTGGTGCAAATCAGTGAAATTGCCTGGGAGGAGTTAAAAAAAGTAGGTTTGTGACAAATTGTGAATTTGTGGGGGGTGGTAGGCAGAAATGGGCGTGGCCTATATGTCAAGATTCAGCACTATTCAGTGAACAAGGTTTTTGAATGTGCGACAAAGTATATGTGAGTTACAAGCCAAAGCGCTCTTTCCTCAATAATAGCGCCACCTACTGGTGGAAATCAAGGACGACGATAGATTATAAAATTTTTCAGCAGAGCTGACGTATATTCTGAGTTTGGTGAGTTTTGGGGCAAAATGCGATCACTTGGGATGAAAAAGTGGTCATTCGAAACCATAGGGACCTCGCAGGTCGAGACCTGCTCCGGCCCTAATAAAGGCATTCAAGCAAGAACCAAAGAAAGACAACTTGCCAACATTTTCAATTGTATGTACAAAGTAACTTAACCAATGGAGAGGATTGGTCCAAATACAGTCAAGAGAGCAAAAAATTCTATTGATGTTTCTAAGCCTGTCTTGTCAAAATTTGGTTTAGCCTACTAGCCTATTCAAACCCACGTTACAATTTAGAATTAAAATTTCAGTCAGATGATTTTTTTTTTTTTTGCTTTAATCCCTGAACATGATATATTCTCACCTTAAGCAGACATTGTTAAAGGGACTTGACTAATTGAGTATTTTTAGCTTATTTTGAGAAATGATGATCTGCCCTGTAACGTATTTTCCTTCCTAACTCAGCTCCACAACTCTCATTTTCTCTGTATTCCCATGTGCCTGTGTTCATGCATGCCTATGCATGCTCTGGTATCATTTCCCATCTTTCTGTGGAGCTGAAGCTACAGAAGGCCCCCAGAGAAAGAGGCCCAGCTAGTGAGATAGGGTGACATGGATGAGAAGGGCTTTGTCACTGAACTCGACCTGAAAAGATGAGACCTCCACCTGGGGTAGTTGAGGGTGGAGGGAGTACTGAACACACACAGACAAACACACTGTTGTTCCTCTCTACTTATGAGGTTCTTCACTTGAGGACATTAATTCCTCTACTCTCTATGCTTTAATCCTCTCCACTGTTTTAAACGTAGCCCTACTTAAATCTTACAGTACAGTAAACCCTCATTTTATCATTTTTCTTGAGTGGAAACTCTCTGTATTGTTAGACTGGATGCTCATACAGTATATTCACCAGAGAGATCAAAAACAAACTTCTTAAATGCTTAATTGTCTTGAAAGAGATGGACAAGGACATGACAATACAGCTACACTGTGGACTCATGATATCTATTAATGTAAGAGTATTTAATGCTGACATTGTTTGTATCACTCTGGTTTTCAAACTTCGCTGTAAGCTCTGCTTTCATTCTAATTTTCAGGTTGGGCAGTTGGACAAATATTTTGGCTAAGATGTTGAGCCCATCACTATTTGGCTTTTTGGGGGATATTGCCTGATATTTTTCAGGCAATGTTTGTCATTGTATTGTAAGGTGTACAGTTTTCTTTTTAATATGGAAAACAGAATCTTTCCCTTTCTTGACATTTTGTTAGCTTTTGAAGTCGGGGAAAAAAAAAATCACATAATAAGCTAAGGGAGCTTGTGTAATGTAACGCATCTCGCAACTCAATCTAAAGGAGTTGGATGGTTCATTGAGTCAGTAGCCCTTTTTACACAGTGACGCCACATTATCTCCAGAGCATTGGTTCACCAATTCTCCGCCAATGATGATTAACACAAAGTGAACCTTAAAGATGAACCCATGGTAACTCACACCGAAAGCTGGCGCTGCCGTTCCTAAAGTTGCATGACGGTACATGTCATGATGATGACGTCTGTGTTTTCAAGGTGTTTTGCAGGTGTCCTCCCTGTCAGTCTAAACCCACCGATAGATTATAATCATATGGATGCTATTATAATGTGTAGTGATAGGATACTGACCCACCAAACATCCTGGAAAGTGACAAGGTTACGCTTTTCGCGCTAAATTACATGATTACATAATCGTCATCATTGAACAGGACCTGTCTGACTCACTCGTGGAGTCAGAGGCTGTTTTCTGGGAGAAAGTTCACTGAAGACCTGTGCAATCAGCAGACTGTATGATCAACAGGCCCCCGCTCAGCACTGTTCACACTAGTTTGGTTCACCAGTAACACAGCCCTGACACTACCACCGGAGGCGGAGCAGCACCAGAGCGAAATTCTACCCCTCGCCGCAGCATATTTGTAATGCAGTGATATGAAATGCTTGATCAGTATGGGAGGGCCAGGTGAAAACTATATTACGTTGTGCTTTGACTTAACAGTGAAGTGTCAAACAAAAGACTTGCTTGCACTCTTTTTGCAGCTATAATTTGAATATTTACAGACATGGTAAGGCTCTTGTACTACATTACTCTTTATTTTTCACTGTATACAAACATACAGTATGTCATTAAAAAGGCAATGGCAAGGTGAGTAATACTGTGTCATTATGATACTGGTTGGTAGTCAAGTGAAGTAGTTCCATTTGAAAATATTCTGGCTTGAGCGGTGGGCGGTGAAAAACATGAGGCGAGACGTGCCTGTTAAGTTGGAGTTCCAGACATCATGGCATGCTCATTTGGGTGCACATTTTCAAGATGTGCCTTCATGTTGCTAGTGGTAAATTGGTAAGTTAACTGTAACAGCTTGCATACAACTTCAACTATCTCGAGGCTCCGCATTTTTGCCATGTATAGACCAAAATCCTAAGTATTTCCAAATGGGAGTCCTAACCACTCCCTCTGCTGCCGAGTTGAGCTCTGAACTTTCTGCCATTATGTTTTTCTTTCTGCTATCTGCATCTGCCACAGTTTTTGTCGCATCTCACTTTCATCAGTAAGTGACGCTGTACAAGTGCGACTCCTGTGACCCGTCCCTGTCCCGTCCCTGATGAGATATATGATCTTTTGCGTTCTACTTTGTTCTGGCATGTTTGTGATGATACAAGACAAAACACCATAAATGCAAACTCATCTCCTGGCAATGGAGCTTGTTTACCCATGCTTAAAAAACCCGCATTTACACTATATCTACACTATTTTTGGTGTAAAAGGAGTAAAGTTGCTCCAGTGGTTGGCATGGCACAGCACCACACTTACAACAATGTAGTAATATAGCCCCACCCCACGAAAACATCTCCTCTCCAAAGATACAAACATACAGTCACACACATTTTCCATGCACTTTGAGCTGCACATGCCTTAATTTGTGGAAAACTGATCCACAATGTATAAACAGTTTAGGTGTAATTAAAATAAGCAGCGGTTTGATCAGTTCCATGTCTGTTGATGTCTGCACATGCAAAATTCGGGTGAACACTCAAAACAGATGGTAGTTTGTTGTCTGCATGTTATTTTTGCATGTTTGGTATAAGAATTTCACTTGCACATGCTTTCTGCTGTGATTGGTCTGTGAAGCATTGGAAGGGGTGGTCTGCAGTTCTCCTATCCCCTTTTCCTCCTCTCTGCAGGGGGGGAAACAGGGAAAGTGGCCCTGCCTCCTTTTGTGTCTTTTGTTGAATAGAAGGTTGAAAATACCAGCCAACCAAAGAGGGGGATTGTGAGGAAAAAGTGGGGGTTAGAGAGGTGAAGCATACATCGAGCAGAGAGGAAGCAGGGGGAGGAGAGGGAGAGGATGATGTGTGCGTCCTCCCCTGTCTGTCAGTTAGAAAACAGCTGGTGTTTACTTCATATTCCTTCTCCGTCTCCTCAGAGGAAGGACAGGTGAGTGGGTGTGTCCAAGGAGGAGTGTCAACCATCTGGAGGATAACCATGAGCGTCCAGGCTTTGGCATTCAATCAGCTCTTTTGAACATAGACTTTGTGAAGTTACTCTAAAAGTCAACAAGGGTTTAAGGGAACATTTTAATTTTGAAACTTTGAGATTTCTGGGCAGGTTTAGGGATGTGTAACAGGGTTTCCGCTAGAAGAAACTGGCACTGTACAACGTAACCAGCAGGTTTTCAATTTACCGGACAAATGTTTGAAATTCTTGTCAAATACCTGTCTGAATTTATTGAGCTTTAAATAATACATGATTTGCAGGATATATAAGAATGATATGAAACCATGTCAATTTATAATCCTTTTTATTGAAAAATACAAGCTGTATTAAATAAAATGAGTGCCATCAATTGACTCACGTGCTTAACTAAAATATATATACCATATTGCACAATGCGCTCTTTTAACATGAACATAAAGAAACTAAAGGCCTGTTCTCAGATAAAGCAATTTGCAAACAAAAAACACATCTGGACCAGCTTATACCATTTTGATAACACAGTGTGCTGCCAACTTGAAATAAAAAAAAGTCTGTTTGCTATATGCTTTTAAAATATATATGCAATAAAAACTTTATATAAACAAAATCCCTTCATATGTTTCAGGCTTTTTGCTTTCGTTTTTTACTTTTCACGCATTTTCACTGCAGCAAAGTGTGCAGCAGCTGAATTGAAATTAAAAGTGTGCAGTGTCTCTCCGCAACTTGCCATGCGCATCAGGCTTGTCACCTTGTTCTCCCCACGGTGCTGTTATGATGCTGTTCTGCAGAGAGAAACCGGGAATCACAAAGGCTATCTTGGCCAGTTTAGCCCACTCGGTAGATTTTGCTGAAATCTCTGATGAGAATTTTGCAGACTGTTGAGAAGTTCAAACCTCCATAAGCATGAAGTGCTGTCATTACAGCAATGGCCTCTCGTTGCGCAAAAGTGGCATTGATGAGTGGGGCTGTAGCTGAAGCCGACTCGTCCTTACTTCTAATTTCTTTGCCAAAATGGATTCAGCATACTCCCAAAGCTCTGAACAGACGGAGTGATAATTCATCAGTGATTTTCTTTTTTTTACTGAATTGTCAATAAACAACTTTTGAAAACTAAACAGGCCTACGGTATATAGGCTATGGCACTTTATTTTTTAGCACAGAGCCCTCCAAAGCTTCCAAAGCTGGAGACAGACAGGTGGCCATTCATCCTGGCTTATGATTTGATATGAATGGACTTTGTGGTGTGCTTGAAATTGAATATCATTGACATGACGTCAGGCAGCTGGGATTGGTTTTTGACTTCAGAGGCAACAATACAAGAAGCTTCTGCTGTGGTGACACTAGCAGGATTTTTCCTCACTTCATTTTAGTGTGTGTGTGTGTCTTTCTGTGGCATGCAGGCAAGTGTGAAATCCAGCGTTTTGAAATACCAATAGTCGACTGTTGCCAAGTGGCAACCATGAAAGCTCTTGGAGAACAGTGAGCTCTCAGTTTCCCCAGAAACGCCCTTTTCTTAAGACAGCTCCCCCTAAATTGTCCCCCCACCCCACTCCCTAAGTGCTGAGGGGGGAGGGGCCCTCTATCCTGGGAAAAGGGGGGGTTGCTACGGAAAGCCAAAGACAAAGGTTGGACAGGCGTGTTAAGGTTCAGGACTGTGGCCGGCTACTGGTGGACCACAGAAAATGTTCCTGGGTCGTCTGAAACTACCTAGCTTAAGGTATGCAGGCTAAACATCCCTGTTCCTTGTAGAAGAAAGAGCTACGCTCTGAAATGATACCCTGAACTTTAAAATGGCACCTCCTACATTTTTCCAGCTAGTAAAAACAAAAACAGTAAAATTGTTAGTTAAGGAATCTGAATCACTTCAATTTAGATTTAAAACTCATGAAGCATTTACTATGTGTTTTTGTTTTAAAACAGAAAAAAACAACTGAATAAACAAACCAAAAAATGGCTCCATACAGCTAGTCTGGTGTAATCCATGTCTCCAGAAGCCCGAAGATACCAAACTTATTTTAAAAGACATTATTTACTCTGTGTTTGGAGACACTCGGACGAGGTCGGGAACAAATATGTTTGGTGTGTTCAGCTGCGTTGGAAACTTTCGGAGCCACTCCGATTCAACATGCAAAGTCTGAGGAGAGGGGCTGTCGGACGTCTGAGCCATTGGATTCTCTGATTGGCGGTGTGCTAGCGAATCAGCATGGTGTGTGGGAGGGGCGGAATACTATGTGCACTGTGGTTTTTTTACGCACTCCGTTCTGTCATTTCTTGTTTTCATGTTTTGGAGTACTGGACTAGCTGTTTTTATGTCCATTCAGGACAAATTAATCTGTGTTCATTTGGTAATGCCTCGCTGTAGCTGTTTTTGTCTGAAATAGTTAAGTTTCGTTTTGATCAAAAGTAAAG
>JARJLU010001470.1:0-30341 GCA_030272975.1 Sparidentex hasta | reverse complement strand
GGAAAGCCAAAGACAAAGGTTGGACAGGCGTGTTAAGGTTCAGGACTGTGGCCGGCTACTGGTGGACCACAGAAAATGTTCCTGGGTCGTCTGAAACTACCTAGCTTAAGGTATGCAGGCTAAACATCCCTGTTCCTTGTAGAAGAAAGAGCTACGCTCTGAAATGATACCCTGAACTTTAAAATGGCACCTCCTACATTTTTCCAGCTAGTAAAAACAAAAACAGTAAAATTGTTAGTTAAGGAATCTGAATCACTTCAATTTAGATTTAAAACTCATAAAGCATTTACTATGTGTTTTTGTTTTAAAACAGAAAAAAACAACTGAATAAACAAACCAAAAAATGGCTCCATACAGCTAGTCTGGTGTAATCCATGTCTCCAGAAGCCCGAAGATACCAAACTTATTTTAAAAGACATTATTTACTCTGCTGACACTCGCTCAAGCTTGTACAGATAGGGTGCTTGATAACACTTTCCCCCCCAACTCCCTTTAAGTGCCGAGGGGGGAAGGACCCTCTATCCAGGGAAGGGGCGGGGGGGGGGGGGGCTTGCTATGGAAAGCCAAAGACGAAGGTTGGACAGGCAAGTTAAAGGTTCAGGACCTTGGCCGGCTATTGGTGGACCACAGAAAATGTTCCTGGGTCATCTGAAACTACCTAACTTAAGGTTTACATGTTAAACATCGATGCTCCTAGTGGAAGAAAGAGCTACGCTCTTTGAAATGATACCCTGAACTTGAAATGGTCTCATAATTTAGTCCTGCTTTTTTTAGAAATAAAGCTCATAAGGCATTTACGGTGTGTTTTTGTTTTAAAACAGAAAAAAAACAACTGAAAAAACAAACCAAATTAAAGCTGCAAGCAGCGATGAACGGGCCCTCGCAGTCCAAGCGCGTCGGGGCATGCTGCTGTTGATGCATGCTGCTTGTCCATGCAACACCTTCCTCTGAGGAAGTTTTTCCTTTATAATTCCCTGCAGTCTACATAAAGAACAAATAATGAGAGGACTACACTCTGTGAACTTATAGACTCTTAAACAGAGGTTTCTATCCATAAACTAGGCAGCACTGCCCTCTGGTGGAGAAAGCCTGTCCACTCAAAGGAGAAGACAGTCAAGCTGTTCTTTCAAAATGAAGTACATGATTATTGAGACGCGCACTGCATTTCATGTGTCTTGGGGCTTCTTCATGCAACGTCTTATTTGAGGAAGTTTTTCCTTTATAATTTGCTGGGCTGCTCCTCCTGCAGGTATTAAACAATGTATGCTTAAATCAGAACTTCCTGCAATCTACATAAAGAACAAATGATGAGAGGAGTACACTGTTTGACCCTACTGACTGTTGTATTCATTAGCAAGGCTGATTGGTCAAGGATTTGCTGAAAAGTAAAGAGGACTGAAAGAGCTTAATTAGGTCAAAAGTTCCTCTGGCTGCACATATGCTGGAGCAGTAGCACAGCCGCAGTTGAAAATAACCCCATGAGAATGAATGGGAAAACGCCTTCCAAACTCCTGTGGTTTTTGAAATAAATGTAATGGTTATCACCAATATATTTATATAATGAGTAACAGGAGACATTGCTGAAATCAGTGATGTCTTTTTTATTTATGAAGAGTGAAAAATGAGGGCACCAGAGGAAGAGACAAAACAGGTATCGCCTGCTCTCTAGAAATTTAGGCCCAAAATTAACATTGCAGCTTATGGGGGAGTTGCTGGAGTGCATGTTGCTCTGCAGCTTCTACAGCCAAAAGTGTAAGTCCTACATCTGAAATAACACCATCAGCTGAAAGCCAACAAGATTTCCTACATTGCTATGTATATATTGTCTATGTGAAGTGAAAGATGTAGGATCTAAATCAAGCTGAAGAGAATTCTTTCTCCAGTTTGTCCAGCTGCTCTCCACTCTAGCGATGATGGTTAGCACTCTAGCTCATGCAGTACACACCCAGTATAAAATTAGAAGAGCTAAAAATCCTTTAAACTAAAACTGTGATGATTTCAATACCATAAATATTTTATAAAGCTAAATACACGCCTGATAGTTTAAGGTCTTCTGAAAGTTGGAATGGTGTTTCTAGCTCAAGTATGAGGCATGAGAAGAGGTTGAAATTTGACGAGTTTTGAAGAGGATTTGACGATTACTTCATTCACACTAATTAGACTGCGACCAGAGCGCCATCTATTGGCCGATTTGCACCAAATTTTGCACAAACCCTCATCGGGCAATGGAATGGAAGTTACCGTGACAGTGGGCCTACATCAAACAATTCAGAATTTAGGGAACACATAGACATGAGGCTTCAAGGCAGGAACACACTGGCCCAACTTCTGAAGTGTTTGGAGACACTCGGACGAGGTCGGGAACAAATATGTTTGGTGTGTTCAGCTGCGTTGGAAACTTTCGGAGCCACTCCGATTCAACATGCAAAGTCTGAGGAGAGGGGCTGTCGGACGTCTGAGCCATTGGATTCTCTGATTGGCGGTGTGCTAGCGAATCAGCATGGTGTGTGGGAGGGGCGGAATACTATGTGCACTGTGGTTTTTTTACGCACTCCGTTCTGTCATTTCTTGTTTTCATGTTTTGGAGTACTGGACTAGCTGTTTTTATGTCCATTCAGGACAAATTAATCTGTGTTCATTTGGTAATGCCTCGCTGTAGCTGTTTTTGTCTGAAATAGTTAAGTTTCGTTTTGATCAAAAGTAAAGAGAGTTGCGTGCATAAACCTCTAGTCCAGCGTCATTAACCCACTTATTGCATCTCGCGGAAGCGCAGAATGTACAGACTACTGTGGAGCAGGCAGCACGTTGAAGCGGTGTGTTCAATGCAACTTTTCTGCCTGGTCAGACGAGAGGCAACAGAGTGGTCAGAGAGTGGTCGGATAAGGTAGTTGGACATATATCTGTGCACCTTAAAAAGGTGTGACATGTTATGTGGGATTTATGGGCCAAAAATGCTTTTGCATTGAAAATAGTGCCACCTCCTGGTCATTTTTGGTGTGTAAGTTACAGGGCCCATTCTATAGCATCCCTGTGAATTTCATTGACATAAGTGTTGTAGTGTGGGCACAGTGGCAAATATTGAATTAGACCGCCACCAGAGAGCCACCTACTGATAGATCAGTAAGTCCTACGTCAGATATCCTCAGGAAGGCATTGGCAACAATTGTGCCGAATTTTGTATTGATCTGATTTACCGATGTGGAGATCTAAGATACTTAAAGAGCACCACCTTGTGGTCATCGCCTAAAATTTTGCACAGAGCCTCAGTGGCTCATGGGGAAGTAGCAGGTGGATACCTGCGATGTCCCGACTAATCATTGGATCCCGAATAATTGTCGGAAAAACAATAGGGACCTTGCAGGTCGAGACCTGCTCGGGCCCTAATTAAAGCTGCAAGCAGCGATGAATGGGCCCTTGCAGTCCACACGCGTTGAAGGCATGCTGCTGTTGGGATTGTTCACGCAACACCTTCCGTTGAGGAAGCTGTTCCTTTTAAGATTTGGTGGCCTGCTCCCGCTTGTATTGAGTAATGTACGCTGAAGTCAGAAGAACTCCCTGCAATCTACATGAAGAACAAATAATGAGAGGACTACCACTGTGTTACCCTACATACTCTTAAACAGAGGTGTCCATCCATTAGCAAGGCAGCACTGACCTCTGGTAGAGAAAGCCTGTCCACTCAAAAGTGAAGATATTTTTTTTTGGTTTTTTTTGTCATTTAGCCATAAAAGCGCCACCTATTGGCCAGTTTGCACCGAATTTTGTACAAAGCCTCATCGGGCCGTGGAGCACAAGAAGCAAAAGCGTGGTATAGGGCTGTAATCTCCTAGTCAACTGGTCAATTTATTGGTCGATATGTTCTGGCTCAACCAAAATTCTGATTGTTAGATTTCTGGCGTGTTAAGTACATGCTACTATGGCAGTGTGTCAACACACAGTGGGTCCTCTCCATCCCAGTGCTGTGTGTCCTACATGTGGCATATTTATATATATTTATATATATATTCATCAGGAGGAGAGTACCAAGTGCTAATGGGGGTGTTTTCAGAGCACCTCTGTTTCACAGGTAACAGTGTGTCTTCAGAACACCTGTCTTGTTTTCACTATTTTGGATTAGCCCAACCCACTACAGACAAAC
Source organism: Sparidentex hasta (assembly GCA_030272975.1). NCBI lineage: Eukaryota > Metazoa > Chordata > Actinopteri > Spariformes > Sparidae > Sparidentex > Sparidentex hasta. The sequence continues at coordinate 26,203 of JARJLU010001470.1, read as the reverse complement.
AGATTAAAGAATGTACTAGAAGGCCCACATCTGGTGGTTTGTTAAATATTTGTTTATTTTTAAGTGTTTCATTTACAGTCATTCATATTCTACCATGTCAAAGACATCAGCAGTGTGGCAGCATTATATAAAAACAGAAAATGAAAAGAAAATCGAATGCATATTTTGCAAACCTCAGTTTGTATATCACAGCTCGAGTACAAACATGGCATATCACCTGAAAATGGTAAGATGACTTGTCTGCGATAGGTTCCTCCATCCGTGTTATGTATATGAACATATCAGAATTGGCATATTTCAGTGTTTTAGTCTAATAATCCTTTTATAACTGCAGGTGCACCCGCCCACAATGGCAGCATCCCCTAGATTTCAGCCACGAAGCTGAGCTCCTGTGTTCAGTCTCGCACTGCGCAAGGACACACACAGAGCGAAATGATTCACCTAGTAGTGAAAATTGAGGACTGCAATAGATTATGAATTTTTTTGGCAGGTGTGACGTATATTTTAAGTTTGGTCAGTTTTGGTGCATGTTGAGGCAGTGAAAAACCTCCTCAGACTTTGCATGTTGATTTGGAGCAGACAACGTCTGAGTGACTGATGAGAAATTCTAGTCGGCGGACGTTAAGATTTGTTCTTCTTAAAGTATTCTATTCCATTTGCTGTGGTGTGAAATGGAGAAATGCAGCAGGTTTTCACATCCAAGAAGAAATGAAGAGTACATGTGGGACATATTTAACTCAATAAATGAGGGAGTTAATTCTCTTAACTGTCATCATAAGTGTCACTTCCTTGTTATGTACAGACAGTAGACATGTTGCCTCGGTGGACTAGTATTTTTACAACCTGCCTATCATGTGTTCTTACTGTGACACTACTGTTGCTTCACACTCCCACAGGAGTTCGGGGTCGAGGGTCTCCATTATCCTTGCTTTGCCATTAAACTCCCCCAACTGTACTTTTTGTCCCACTAAACATTTTAACAGCACAGAAGTACCCGGACTCATGTTGAAATGTTTGTATTAATATGTGAGTTAATCTGTGTGTGAACGTGAACACCCTAGGGGTTAACAGTGTTTCCTGGCAACCTTTGCCACTTGCTGGTAAGCTGAGCTGTGGCACACAGTGTCGCAGTATACAGGCTGCTCTGTTCCCCTCACTGTGCTGGATTTATAAGGCTCTGATTCAGGCATTCCTTAAGCTGATCACAATTTTGGTACCATTCCTTATTTACTGTGCTGTAATCCTGGTAAATAAAGCTAGAACCAAACTCTGCGCCTAACTCACTCACAGTCCAAAATATATGCTGTGTGTCTACAGACATGGCTGACACAGTTTGGTGTAATGTATTAGCTCAGCTTGTAAGATACTACACTTATGTATGTGTGTGCCTGTGTGTGTGTACCATGTACACATAATATGTGCCTTGTTTTCATGAATAACACAATCTTCATGTTAGTGATAGAGAGGTTTAATTTCTTACCTTCAAGAATAATCTTTCCACCTGCTCCACCTCAGCAGCCTTAATCTGTCTGCAAATGAACCAGGCCTCTGTTGCCAGGGTTATGGACTAGTCTTGAGAAGGGATTTGAGTGAGTATGTGTCGATGTATTGTTCGCCCCACCTCCTTAGTTCATGTAACTCAAACAGCAGTTCAGCCTTGACACTTGTAGTTGTGCCAAGAGTGCACATAGATCATGTGGAAGTTGCATGTCCAGATCCTCTACATCAAACTGTTGTGTCTCTCTCTCTTGCTGTTTTACTTTGTAGAAAATATGAAAGCAGGTAGTCTGTAAATCATATCATTATATGGGTTATTCAAACAAAAACAATGTATCTTTGTTCTTGAATTCTTAGCTTAACAACCGGCTCTGCCTTACTGAGTACGATGCCCTAATTTATAGCGTATGGTTTTCTTCTGTCTCTTGCCCTGTGGGAACTTTTGTCTAAAAAATAGAAAAAGAATGAAATGAGAAACCCAAGATTTACTGATTTTGTTTACTTCTGTTGTGAACAACTCATAGGAAACAAATGAACAGAGTTTTGTTCATGGCGATTGACAACCTGACGGCGATCAAGCATTACATTATGACCACTGACAGATGAAGTGAATAACACTGATTATCTCTTCATCATGGCACCGGTTAGTGGGTGGGATGTATTAGGCAGCAAGTGAACAGGTTGGCCTCAAATGTGATGAGTTAGAAGCAGGAAAAATGGGCAGTGTAAGGACTTCAGCAAGTTTGACAAGGGCCAAATTGTGATGGCTAGACGACTGGGTCAGAGCATCTCGTGAACTGCAGCTCATGTGGGGTCATGCAGACAGCTCATGCACGAGTAATGCGACTATCAATCGAATCAGTTTGGCTAACTAAAAGACCTGGTTGACCACAGCGAAATGATGTACCCTGCCAACTGTGCATACATTTGGACACTCAGCAGTAGCCCCATTCACACTGCCATTAGGATGTGAGGATCCTGCACCAATTCTCCATCTCCTCCTCTGTGTGAATGTCTCGGAGGTGGCGAGGGGTGAAATTTCGCTCCGGCACTGATAAGCCTCTGGAGGTAGTATCAGGGTTGCAGTACTGGCGAACCGAACCTGTGTGAATGGAGCAGCCAGCTGCACGTATCAAGGGTGCATTGATCAGATAACTGTCTGATAACTGCACAGGTCCCTCACTCAACAAAATAAAGAGAAATTTCCCACAAAACAACGTTAGATGGCCAAACAAATGCAATGTAGTAACTGTAACTGTCTTTGCCAACTAATATGAGGAAAGAATACTGCAGTTATACATGGAAAAGTGGTTGTCCTCCTGCCTGTCCGAAAAACGGAGTCTGTCACCAGCTAAAAAACTTTAAGTCACCAAGTGTTTGTGTTGAAATAAAAAATCACTGGTCAGGCCTCCAGACTGAGACTTAAGTGAACATTCCCCCAGAAAACAGCCTCCCTCCCCACGAGTGACAGAGTCAGACAGCATCCAGTTTACTGATGGCAGTTATGTAATTATATAATATGTAGCGAAAAACGTAACTTTGTTATATTCCAGGATGTTTGATGTGTCAGGATCTCAACCACAACACATTATAACAGCATCCATATGATTATAAACTGTCATGCGGGTTTATGTTAACAGTAGGACACCGGGAAACACCTTGAAAAGACACAGATGTCATCATCATCACGTGTACCATCACGCCTCTTCAGGAGCTGCAGCGCCGGCTTTCTGTGTGAATTACACAGCAGTTTGTCTTTGCGCCGGTGCTACCTGGCTATTTGTGAACAACCAACTGCACTGCAGTGGTAATGCAGCGTCTCTGTGTGAAAAGGGCTCGTGCAGACTCCTCGCATACTGTATTTAAAATAGAGGAGGGAAAAGAACATGGCATTCATAGCATTTTTAGACTTGGAAGTTTATGTGAAGAATACAATCCAGACAGTCTAATACAAATACATACATACTTTAAGATAGGGATGTCCCAATCAGGTCTTTTTTTCACCCTAATCCCGATCCGAGTCCTTTAATATTTAGTAAATGCCTATACCAAGTCCCCATCTGATACTTAGCCTTAACTGATATTTTCCTCGATAATACAGCTGCAGTCAGGAAAAAAAGTACCTGCATCCAAGCTGTTCTTAATAGTTTTTTTATTTTGTCGAAACAAATGAAATACTTTCATATAGCTCTTTCTTATTCTGAAAAAACCCAGTCTTACAGATTGGATCGAGACATCAGGAAAAAGATGTTTGGGTTATTTCATAAATATTAATTTCCTAGTGAAATTTACTGTTTCAGGGTCCTGATGTCTGTCATTAAGCGTGTTGTTAAACTATACTCTATAGAAGTGGTCCTCAATGGGTGGCTCCCACATCCAGCCGCCTATTTGTGGCCCCCGAACTATTATTACTTCACCATACATTTTTTTGTGTCAGCAAGCCGGGACTTGTCTCCATGCCAACGATACACAGACAGCTGGGTCACTCACTGCTGAGAGCGCAACCTTTAACTTTCACTTTCGTTTTTGGAGCAGTTTGCATGTTCACATTTTGCAGGCTGTAGGAGCCTAGATTGCACAAAAATGGCGTGATCAATTTCACTGCTAAAAGAAAAGCGGACAGTGAAAATCAGCAATTCAAAGAAGAATGGACTGATTCTCTCTCCAACCAGCACAAGACCCATGTGCTTAATATGCCAGGAGACTATTGCTGTGATGAAGATTTCCCATTTGAAACAACATTATGAGATGAAGCATAGGAATTTTGAAGAGATATTTCCTCACAATTCAGAGGTAAGCAACAAAAATAACAAAAATAAATGCACTGAAATCATCATATCAAGCTGCAAACAGGATTTTTGTCACATATATGACACCACAACAAAAAGCAACAGAGTGCTCACTTTGTTTTATTCAACTACTTTAATTTGTCAAAATGGAAATGACATTTTATTTTAGTTCGCATTTTTGTTGTTTTGAATACATGTATATGCGTATGTATGTATGTGTGTGTGTACGGTGTATATTTATATATTTGCAGTCTCAGTAGTTACTGAAAGGCTGTGGGTTGCGTTCACTGCCACAGAAGAGGAATAAGAAGTCCAACGTTAGTGTCCTTGCATTCTTCATAGTAGAATTGGTCCATACTGTTACCAACTAAGGGCCAGGCTGAAGTGAATTACTATGATGTAAAACCATTTTGTAGCTGTGTCTTTGGTCATGGAATCAGGTTTTATGTGACACACACATGTTGCGGAGCAACAACAAGCACGCATGTATTGTCAGTGGATCAAACTGATCATTAATCGCAGTATGTTTTGTTTTCAGGTCAGCACCAATGGGTCTGTTAAATAATGCATTCACTGGCATTTTCATTGTGAAGAATAGATGTTTAACAAGTGTTACTGTTAATCTATTTTAGCTTCCTAACTTGCTTACCCAATAAATTTCACTTGCTCTCCAAAAGGCTAAGACAGGGTTGAATTGTGTAGGAACATGTCACATTCACTTCTGCCAAGGTCTGAACACTACAAGCCAGATCATCACACATGGCCTTAACATGCATTTTTCCTTATCTGGATTACCGGTTGGGATATAGATCACATTTTATTACTATTACTATTTTATTATACTATTTTATTATTATGTTATTTATGTACAAATGGTGTCTTTATCAAAGTAAAACATGGTCTTCATGACTTAGACTTAGACTTTGTTTTATTTGTCATTCGAATTTCACTTTACAGTGCAATGGGAACGAAATTTTGTTTCAATGGCTCAGAATTGTGCAGGATATAAAAACAGCAGCATACCTTTACAACAGCAGCATGTATTTACAGAAAGATAAGTGATTAAAAAGTGCAGACATATATACTCTATAGACAATATATTGCAAAGTGTTTTTCTTCTTTTTATTGCACAGTCAAGTGAGCAGTCCTGAGTGGGTGTAAGGGAGGATGGAAGTGTCATTTTGTGTTTAACAGTCTTATGGAATGTGGGAAGACGCTGTTGTGGAGCCTCTGTTCTGCTGCGAAGGTTCCAGCAGCAGAAACAGTCCATGGTGGCGGTGGGAGGTGTCACTCCTGATGGTGTGAGCCCAGGCAGCGTTTTTTAGCATTGTCCTGGATGGGAGGAAGAGACCAGGTCAGAGTGTCTGTAATTGGCACCCTCTGGAAGTTGGTGCCTCTGACTCTCTCCACTGCTGTGTGGTTGATGAGGTGTGGTGTATCACTGGGATGGCTCCTCCTGAAGTCAACAATGATCGCCTTAGTTTTGTCAATGTTCAGAGCCAGGTTGTTGGTTTTGTACCAGTCCACCAGATGTTTGACCTCTTCTCTGTAGATTGTGTCGTTGTTATCAGGGGTAAGGCCCATTACTGTCGTGACGTCTGCAAACTTCAGTGTGGTTCGTAGTGGACCTGGCACGGCAGTCGTGGGTCCTCAGGGTGAACGGCAGCGAACCAATTTGCTCACCAGATGCTGCGGGGTGACATCTCATGCTTTCTTGCACATACCATACTGCTCATCCAGGGTTTGTCATTGGCCCGTCTGTGTCTGCATACATTCAAAAGTGCGTGGAGGATGTTAGTCCGGCTCACGGCCCTGGGGAAAAAATCTGGATCCTGCGCAGAACACAAAATCTCAATCCAATCTGATGGAACATATACATGCAGGAGTAATGCGACTATCAATCGAATAATCTAGGTGTTTTAATCCAACTATGAGAAATGAGTCAGACTAAGGTGTATACGTGCATCTTAAAAATCCAATCATAGTCGGACTAACCCAGTAATTCAGTTTTCTTGAGTGCCATGTAGATACACTGAGTATGGATGGAGCTACAGTTTTCATGTTGGCCTGAATAAAGTCCCCTGCCACAATGAAAACCCCTTCTGGATGTGAAGAGTGCAGTTCACTGATGGAGTGGTACGGAACATTCAGGGCTTCTCTGGAGTTTGTGCTGGGGGGAATGTATGCTGCTGTGAAGATGATAACAGTGAATTCTCAGGGCAGTGGGTGTCATGGGAGATGGAAAATGTTTGCAGATGAACAAAAGTGAACAGATGTGTACTCATGTTATATCATGCGTCTCGCAATAGGTTTTGTGAAGTTGTAACTCCATAAAATTCTAAACTTTGGTTTAGTTGGTATTATTTATGGGATGCAATGTAATTTAACTTGGTAGTCTCACATATTCTGAGTAACATACATCATTAGTGTGTTCAGCACAGCACAGTGGATTTCAGTAGCAGGAACATTATTTTGGGACCTCCATGTGAAACACGTCACTCACAACAAATACACACACCGTCCTACCACTCAGACAGACTGGGCAATAATTTTGGTACAGCTTGCAGCCTGCATCAGGCATGAAACCAAGATATCTAGAGCTGTAAGTACATAGTAGATCTATGATACAACTGGATTGTTGTCTAGCCTGTCCCCACAGATCTCATCCCATAGCTTGATGTGTGAGGTAAGTGACAGGGGAAACCAGTGTGTGCGCCACTGTGCCTGAAATAAAAATATGTAGATGGATCTCCATCTTCATACAGCTGATCTCCTCCAAATTAGAATGTTTCACTTCATTCAGTCATGTAGTCAAACCTATCAGGTGTATAGATGTTCATCTAAAATAAAATAAATAATCTTCACACATTTACTGATTGACCTGTACTTTAGTTTGGGATGTTAAATGAAAATGCTCTCTCTGGGCCCTTATTGATTACACATGTTCAGTCTGCTGCTTATTGATCATGGACAACAAACTGATTACTATAATGACCCCATGACCTGATATCCTGCACAGTAGAAAGCAATCAAAAGGCGATGGCCTCATTTTAAAACTCACACTCATTAGTGTTGCTGCAGTACAGACACTAAACTTGTGAATATTTGCTTTTCAGATCTTTTTATGGAATTTGATTCAGAAATCATGAGCTTTAAATTAGTCTTGAGTGGAATTAGCAATCATGTATTTTTCAGTATGTTTCTGTAATTACCTCTGCTAGGGAAGTGACACTTTCCCCTGATTCTATTTGTTTGTTGGTCAGTTGGTTTGTCAGCAGGATTACAAAAAAACTACTAGGTAGATTTCTAGAGCTGGGTATTGAAGTTCAGTTCTTTTATGGCACTGACCAAAATGCTTCGGTAGCACCAAGAATCAAAATATGCCTTGTCTTTCGGTTCCAAGTTTCAGTCCCCAGAGGTTAATCACACATCAAGATCTGATAATGCTGCTGGTGATTGGCTATAATGTCACATGTGATTGCAGCATGCAAAAATGCATATATGCAAAAATGCATATATAGTTACCAGTGACGTTTTGTGGTTCCGCCCACAGACGGGGTTCACGTGTATCTGTGCTGTGAACTGTAGCTGTGTGTGTGTCGTCGAACCTGTTAAAAAATGCCACCGAGGTCAAAAGCCTGTCTCCATTTTAGCAAGATTGATGCCAATCGTGCACGATGCAATATATGCAAAAAAGTCATCATTGCTAAAGCTGGCAATTTGATTGAGCACCTGACCGTGCACGGAATCAATTTAAGAGCAGAAAGTTTCTCTGTGTTTGACAGCATAAGAGCGATCATCCTCCTCTCAGTATTTAAGTCTGTGGACGTTAGAGAGCCCGAGCAGCCTCATTCAAAATCTCCACCAGCGGACTCCGGTGTGTAGCGCTTACTTAAGATATTAGTGTGTCGCTTTATTTTTTGGCTGTGTAGCTAGCTAAATCAAAAGCTAACTAGAGACTGACAGTAACATATAAAGGGTAGCTTGTAAAGATGTGCTGATCAGTTGGGTTGGCTGGTTAAACAGCTCACCTAACGTTCACTGTGGTGTTTATCTTCTCACAGTCGACACCATCAGCCAGGAGCAGGCTTGTCTGTGTCCTGAGAAAGCAGACATGTTGATTTTTCTGAAGAAAAACTGCGAAGTAAAAAGGTCCTCAGTATGTAGTAGTGAGCATTATTGACGTGATTTGTTGTTTATTTTTTCTAGAGGAAAACTGCTTGGAGTGGAAAAATACCAAAGCTGGAAAAGTAAAACTCAAGATTTGAACTGTAATGTGTTATGTATTTTTCTTTTTGTTAGAACTGATATTTTAAAATTGGTGTCGAAAAAATCAAAATCGTTCAGGAACCGTTCAGGTATCGAAGTGAAGGTATTGGTATTGGTGTTTTGATTGATACCCAGCTCTATAGATTTCCACAAAACTTGAATTTAGAATGGGTCCCGGTCCAGAATAAAGGGGTGAATCCAGGAATTTTTCTCTCGCTTTCTTTAGCATTGCAACATTTTCATAAATTATTCCTGTAATTATGCATGGATCTTACTGAAAAAGCCAGGCGTATTTAGGTGGCTGATACCTATGAGTGATTGCAATTTAATGCAAGAACACTTGGCCCCACCCTGGCCCTGTGGCACTCAAGATTTTAGAATCACCAAACCGATTCATAGTTTCCTCTGAAGAAAAATACAGTAATATCTTTAAAAAAGCTGGGTACTGTAGGCTTTATTAAACACTGCTTGAAGAGGAGGAGTGTTAGGAACTATTTTTGGCTGTGAACTAATTTGCATTGCTTCATGTCACTCTGGTTTGCTACTTGGCTTCAGGGCCTCAACAGTCTTGTGTTTGTAACACTGTGGACAGTGTGGTGCCTCCCTTTCACACAAATAAAAGTGACTCTTTCATCAAATCTGAAATGTTGAAATCCTGTTGGAGTGTTGGTGTTGCAGTGGCTGGCTGCCACTATTGATTGAATGTTATGGAAATACTGCATGTACATGATGTGATTTTCTTCTCCTAATTTAAACAAAATGAAATGAAACAACCATGCCCTGCTGTGGATGAGACGCCAGCCTGGCTCTGTGTTTCTAAATTAGACAGATTAAGATGGAAGCCATCTGTGGGTGGATTTACACAACAGGAACAGTTTCATAATTTATTATGTTCTGATCATATAATGTCAAATAAGAAAACATTCAACCTCTTTGCATTTACAAATGAGCCACCAACACTGTTCTGTCAAACTGATTAGTCCTGATTTTATGCAAGGTGTCTGGGCTGCTGAACAACTGGACTAAACACTGTGGGCCTAATGGGTTTGGCACAGTGGCATTCGGGGATATCTTCATTGATTGCCCCTGGGCTCTGCTGCTGCATATCCAAGCTTTTATTGAGCGCCATCTGAAAGCAATCAAGAAACACTGAATGTATTACTCTACTTGCATGAATTTCAACAGGAATATGTGCAGTAAAGCAGTCTGTGCTGTCTATATAATATTTCTCTGATTGTTGTTGATGATTTAAGCATGAAGTCATCTTCATGAAATTGATTGTTGGTGGCTGCTGGCCAGAAAAATCCTGCTGTCTGCCACCTCTAAATCAGCTTGACTCAGAGTCTGAGATGCCACTAGTGTTACAATCCCTGGACTTTAAAGTAAAATTAAAATAAAAATTTAAACTTTAGAAATGAAGACTTGGTCTCCAGAACAGTAAACTCTTATAGCATAATTCAAATTTATTACAACTTGGGTCTATTTTTTAGCCACATAAGCAGCATTAGTCCACCATTTTGGTGGACAAGTCAACTTTATTTATGTAGCACATTTTATACAGCATGCTAGACTCAATGTGCTTCAAGGTAAATGCATAACAATTGGAAAGATCATTCAAGAACAAAACATGTATGAGCAAACAATAAATACATTCTTTAAGACTAGCTAAAAGCTTGTGGAAAAGAGTATGTTTTGAGTGCTTTCAAATACGACACAGTAGTAGCAGACCTTAGTTCATTTGGTAGAGAGTTCCAGAGAGTGGGACCATAATGACTGAAGGCACCATAAGCTGATTTTGAATTGATCCTAGGTATACTAAGGAGACCTTTTATATGATGACCTAAGAGATCTGTCTGGTGTGTATTCAGTGAGCATGTCAGCAATGTCGGGGAGAACTAGACCATTCATAGATTTAAAAACAATTAGAAGTATTTAAAAATCAATCCTTTTTTTAAACTGGCAGCCAGTGAAGAGAAGTTAAAATAGGAGTGATGTGCTCAAACCTATTGGTTTTTGTCAATATTCTGGCTTCAGAATTCTAAATAAGATGGAGTTTATCTAAGACCTGTTTTGACAGTCCAGAAAAAACGTGCATGACAGTAGTCAAGTCTATTAGAAATAAAAGCATGAAGCATGTTTTTCAGCATCTGGTTGTTACAGGAAGGGTCTAACTTTAGAAATAATCCTTAGATGATAAAAGGCAGTCTTGGAGATATTAGATATGTGCTTATGAAAGCTAAGATCAGGATCTAGATTCACACCTAAGTTATTTACATATTCACTGGGATTTACAGGCAGGGGGATCAACAAAGGGTGAATCTGGTGCCTCAAAGCCTTGGGACCCACTAAAAGGATCTCTGTTTTGTTCTCATTTAGCTGTAAAAAAAAAAAAAAAATTCAGCCATCCATTGTTTAATATCAGTATTGCATTGGATGAATTCATTTACTGGGCTATGGTCATTTGTAGGAACAGACATATATAACTGTGTGTCATCAGCATAGGAATGATGTGAAATATTGTATCGCTATATGATGGAACCAAGCAAGAGCATGTACAAATTAAACTGCAGTGGACCGAGAATTGACCCTTGAGGGACTCCGTAAGGAATGTCCATTTTATCAGATTTAAAGTTGCCATTGGAAACACTGAAACATCTACCAATTAATATGATGAAAGATATTTAAGAACAGTTCCTCTAATACGTAAAAAGTGTTCAAGATGATGAAGGAGAATTGTATGATCTACTGTGTCAAATGCTGCACTGGGGTCATGAAGTACTAGAATAGAAAATTAACGGTTGTCTGAGTTAATTTTAAGATCATTAACAACTTTGACCAATGCAATTTCAGCACTGTGTTTTACTCTAGAACCAGACTGGTATATATCAAACAGATTGTTGTGTGACAGATGTGCATGCAATTGCTGGTATATAACCTTGTCGAGAATTTTGCCCAAGAATGGGAGGTTAGAAATTGGTCTGTAGTTCTGAAAAACACATGGATCAAGGTTACTCTTTTTCAACAATGGTGTTACAATGGCTTGTTTAAGACCTAGGGGAAGATTCCAGTAAAAAGGGACTATTTCAAGGACATCATCTAGCAGCAGAAAATATCTTTGAATGGTTTGGTAGGCATTGGGTCGAGCTCACATGTTGCAGAACTTAAAAGCTGTACCACTACTTGCAGTTCCTTATCATCAGTAAGAGTGAAATTGGATTGAAAAGTGTTGGCAAATGTGGAAAAAGAGTGTTACACCTATCAGCGGAGGGAGCTACAATATTATTTCTAATATTGAAAACCTTGTGTTTGAAGAATGAGGCAAATTCATTACACTTCGCTGCAGAGTGGAGCTCAGTAGGCATTGGTCTCAAAGGACTAACCAGTTTGTCAACTGTATTGAACAGAAATGTAGAGTTGTTTTGTTTTTCAGCAATAATTTTAGAAAAGTATTGTTGTCTAGATTGTTTAATTTCATTGTTATATTTTTACTAAGCATGTCCTTATAAAGGTTATAATTGACCTGCAGTTTAGTTTTGCGCCACTTGCTTTCAAGTTTTTGGCAGGTTCTCTTTAATGTCCTGACTGTTTCCACATTTCTCCACGGTGCTTTTGTTTCACCAGTAATTAATTTAGTTTTGACAGGTGCAATGTCATCCATAATTTGTGTCAGTAGAATATTAAAATTATTGACCAAGTTGTCAAACAAAGACGAGAAAGACAAATTAAAATCCAAGTTAGACCAGGTACACCTAACAGAATCAGTATATCATAAGTATCAGCATGAATAAAACGTTTCTTGATAAATTTTGAACCATGTACTTGTTTATTCATCCAACATAAAAAAAAAACAAACAAAAGTGATCTGAAATCCCAACCCCCAGGGAGGATTTTGGAGTTACGTCAAGGCCTTTAGAAATAACCAGGTCAAGAGTATGTCCCTGATTATGAGTAGGCCCGGTAATGTGCTGTGTTAACTCAAAAGTTGGTAACAGGCCAGTGAAATTATTGGAAAAATAGTCTATGGTGTTATCTATATAAATGTTAAAATCACCAGTAATAAGAATCGAGTCATACTCAACAATGATTTTGATAAAAGCTCACCAAATTCAGATATAAATCCTTTTTTTTTTTTTTTTGCCTCGGAGGGTAATAAATCATGAGCATTAGCCAAATGAAACACTTTTACAGGATAAAATATCTGAAAAAGTAGCAGCAATGCCACCACCCTTCTTACTGGGCCTGGTACAATGTGAAAATGAAAATTTTGATGGAGAAGCTTCTATCAGTTCTTTGGTACCCGTTTTATCAAGCCAAGTCTCAGTGAGAATAATACAGTCAAGCCCATAAGATCTAATAACATCATTTACAATAAAAGTCTCATTACTTAGAGATCTGACATTAAGGAGTGCCATTTTTGTCTGTTGAATGAGTACATATGTCAACAGTGAAAGGGTCAGACCCAAGTTTGCTGGCGTTTTCCAAAGTTTGAGCTTGAGGGTCAAAGTCCACAGTGCCAGTACCCACACTGCCAGACCGCCCTTTCTTTTGGCACTACATTTTCTCAACCGTAGAACCTCCGTATCCCTACGCATTAGCACAACTAGGCAACAGGTGATCTGCAAGCGGCGAAATACAGTGCTCGGCCCAGCTGCTGGACCAGAGGTTTACTTTTGATAAAAACGAAACTTAACAGACCGTCGAACCTCCATATCCCTACACATTAGCGCAACTGCATAGGGATACGGAGGTTCTATGGTTGACGAAAATGTAGTGCCACAAGAAAGGGCGGTCTGACAGCGATGTAAAGCGGTGGGAATTTTCCCTTTACGACGTACACTTGAACTGTTACAGATTTTTTAAGGTGAGCCTTGTTTTAGGTGGTTTATTTCTCTTTTTCCCTGGACTCTGTTCACTGCAGTACAAAGCTGAGTGTCTGAGCTGGAGCGACTCTCTACTTCTCCAAACTGAGGCTGCAATGATCGGCAATTACGGTAGGGAACAGATCGACTATAGATATGTACTTTATATGACCCCACTCAAAAAACATGAACTACACTTTAAGTATTAACAATAGAATCATCTATTATCAAAAGTTCTGGGTTGCTGCTTACCCCACAGCTGCTGTAGGTGGCTAGTTTTGTTGGAAGCTGTCGTACCTCACTAGCTGGTTTACCATCACTGGCAGCCATGCTCGGAGAATCCTGTGCACTTCCATGGCCAGCCAGAGCCACTGGTGCTCGGGATGTTTTAGCAGGAACTCCATTACTACCCTCAGGTGATGCGGTACACACCCGAGGGTGCTTGTCGATGTTGATGGCGAGACGTCTCGGGAGCTGGAGTTGCTGTGCTGTGATCTGCACCTTTTAACCCTGCGGTTAGCACTGGTACGGTCATTGTCCGACTGCAGCAGCGGTGAGGGCGATGTCAGAAGAGTCGCTAAAGGAGTGAAACATTTTAAAAGTTAAGCTTTGTTGGGGTCATCCTGGGAATTGTAGCGGGAAAGCTTGAGTCTGTTCCTGCCCTTTTCGACTACTGTGGCCCAGGTGGAGCAGCCAGGAGATGGATCAGTAGCACCATGTTTTTTGAACTCCAAAGGTATACCAGTGGTATCAGGTAGCTCTAGCAAAGCTACCAGGGGGCCGAGGTCCATCTGCCGCTGGAGGAGCACTGAGATGAGTCGCTCAATGGAGGCCAATACATCCTTGATTTCAGCAATGAAAGAGGAGGTAACCATGCTTGTAGAGGAAAGAATGCACTGCAGTTGCTACAGGCTACAGATTGTAGCCTGTAGCCTGTAGCTTGTAGCCTGTAGCTTGTAGCCTGCACTACACTGGACGAAGCTGCAGCACGAAGACGCTTGAGAGAAATCCACTTTTCTTTCACTCGGTTTTTTTCTCAGAGTAAAAGACCTTAAATCTTGCATTTTCTCAGCAAGTCTGGTGTCCAACAGCAATAGGTAAAATGTTCAAATAACTACATCACAGAGATTATGTGGAGGATGACCTGAGGAGTCTCACAGCCTAAGCAATGAAGCTTCTCTGTAGTCTGGTGGTTTGGCAGCGCATACTTATGTAACTTTTGCCAGATGTCAGTAGGGTGAAAAGATCGCAACTGATATGTTATCTTTTAGTATCCTTTGGGCTCTGCGCTCTGTAGATAGGTACCAATGATGTTCTAGGCCAGCGGTCCTCAATAGGTGGCCCCCGGGCCGCATCCAGCCTGCCGGCCTCCTGTTTGTGGCCCCTGAACTGTTATTCCTTCACTAATGAGTTTTGGTTGGGTCAGCACGTGTACACCAGGACTTGTCTCCATGCCAATAAAACACAGACAGCTGGGTCACTCACAACTGCAAATTCAACTTTTAACTTTTCTAAAGTCTTCGTTTTTGGAGCAGTTTGCGTATTCATACTTTGCCAGTTGTAAGAGATTGAAAATGGTGTATTCCAAGTAAACTCCTAAAACAAAGTGGACAGTGAAAATCAACAACTCAAAGAAGAAGGGATTTGAAATTTGCACCCATACTCTCTCCAACGAGGAGAAGACCCATGTATTTACCATCAGTAGTAAAGACTTTGCCTTACATAGTTTCTAGCTTGACTTATCATATACTTTCACATGTACCGATACTTAAACAGTAGGAGAGCCTCTCCCGGCAAACACCCTTTCACTCATGGTGCCAACATTTTTATCATCCTTGTTAAAACTCAACACCATTTAATCACAGAACGACGTGAATTAACCCACAACCATCTTACATATCATCTTATTCACCAGTCTGGTTGCCTACGATACAGCACTTAGAATTACGATGACCTGGATGACTGAGAACCTCCAACAACAACCTCCAAGACAGCACTCAGCTTGCAAAAAGGAATGGGAATTGAGGCATTAAAAATGTGCTTCACGTCTATTGGGGGAGTCTGTTTATAGATAAGAAATGATCAATAGTTATCAATAATATGAAGCATTTTCTCTTAAAGCAACGTTATGTTTGTCACATGTACAAAAAAACTACTGTAAGGATGGATAGAGAAGTGTGAATTAAAGCAGGCAGATGAGGTGTAGCTGATGACCCTCACATGCCTTTCCCCCACTGATT
Source organism: Sparidentex hasta (assembly GCA_030272975.1). Lineage (NCBI taxonomy): Eukaryota > Metazoa > Chordata > Actinopteri > Spariformes > Sparidae > Sparidentex > Sparidentex hasta. The sequence continues at coordinate 10,549 of JARJLU010001470.1, read as the reverse complement.
TACAAAAAAATCAATCATTGCTAATGCAAGCTGGGGGAACTGGCACACATGCCATGTGTTGGTGTCAGATTACGATGATGAGCTTATCTTTTTCGGCAAATGAATGAATTGGCCATAGCAAGATGTTGTCATGTTGAGTGTGAGAACACAATTGGACTTAACAACCGAGCTGTCGCTGGAAAGCGTTCATCCTCTATCTCATTAAGGCTTAGAGATGGATGCCCAGTTTCACATTAGTTTACTATAAAGTAAAAAAATTAATCCCTATTCTACTAAAGATGGTTTCTGCTGTTTGGAATCAGTGGCACATTTACCTCTGACTCTCTGGAATTCAACCACAGCACTATTTCAGCTTCAGTTTGACACCAAGACTGCTGTTTCTGCCTTATTTCTGGTGGAGTTTGTTAGTATAACCTTTGTTCATTCTGAGGTTGAATGACCAAATGTGGGTTGAGGAATGAAGCAGGAAGGCATCAACTCTGAGCCTGAGAGGGCAGGGCAGCAGTTGTATTTAGACCCTGTTTATATTTTCCAAGGAGCAGAGGGAAAAAAGCTGAAATTTCTTTTCTGGTATTTAATCACAGAGCAGCCGTGGCCAAAGGCACACTGTCAGTGGTAGTTTTAAGGCCGACAGCTTAACAACCTCAGGAATGGTGGCACTGTTGGTTTTAGTGACGCTGTGTCATTTCCTCTTGTGAAGAGCTGGCTGTTTTGATGTGTTTGGGATATGCGTGTGCTCCAGCTCCACTGAGCAGACAAAATAAAGGATCTAGTTATAAAAATGAACATTATGGTGCTATCTGGCACCAAAATTCTCAAGCATTGCCAAGTCATGGGTGAACACAGACTAAATTTAGGACTTTATAATGCCTGGAAATGGCCTCTTTTTGAAGTCTGTTTTCTCACGAGAATCCTTTCTGTGATGGTTTTAGTTACTCTGAAGGACGTGCCTGCTGTTTCCAGAAAAATACCCCCTGCATCCAGTGATGTTTTTCTTTCCCATGTTAATCTGACCTGATTTCTGTTTAGCTCAGTCCCTCTCTGCAACGGTTAAAGGACCCTGTGGATTTGGAGCAGTGGATATGTACTAGAGGACTTATGGGTTTGATGTCCCTGGAGATCTCAAAAAGCTGAACATTACTGAACATTCTTTATTACTAACATTCTTTAAGTTAAGGTGCTCCAGGGGCCCCCGACAGCCTGTTTGTACCCTGTTTGTCCAACCTGATGAACCATTGTGTGATAGAAGTCGGCCTTAATCCTTGCATTAGAAACTCACTGAGGAGACATACATTAGAGCAAAGACTGCAATCCTTCCTGATCCTGTCACGTCAATCCTATTAACGCATCAATCTTGTCTGCAGTAAACTGCTTTCTGCACGGTCATTTTCAAACATTATCTCACAGCTCGGCTTTAAGACTTATCCTCATAGTCTGGGTCAAACATAAATGAGACCTATATATGTATAAGTTAGTTAGTCTTGCATCTCAGCCAGCTTCACATCTGCAGGAATCGGCATTAAACAAGATCCAACTTGTCCCAGCCAGGGTCAGAGGTAGGAGCTGGAGTATCACCAGGCAAACCTTTTTACAAACCTGAGGGTGTATTTGAAGAACTCCAGGCTAGACCAAACTTGGTCTAAGTTAAAGTAAAATTCCTTGACAGTGACTTCCATTTGGATCTCCTCTGGCAAGCGAATGATACTGCCTTTATATCTTCAGGACACCTGTGGTGGAGGAGAACATGAGATGAGAAATGATTCAGGTTTCAAAAGCTGAGAAGGATCCAGGTTTCATTTCAGATCATATGTTTCTTTGAATTGGACCCATGCAGCTTGGTTGTTTGAGCTTGGTATTATACAGTGCAGCAGTTTAGCAGAATTGAAGTGGGTTTCTGTTCAACATTTTGTGTATTGGATATAATCCAAATTGTGGCTGTCTCTTTATATTTGTAAATTGAGCCATTCAAATGTGGAAAAAGTTAAACATTCACCCTGGTATGATCTTAATCCGAGCTCAAAATACATGCTATTATTGCTATTTTTCACTGTGGGCAAATCAGATTTGTTTTTTCAAATAAGATTTGATATACTGTCTGCAGTGTGATCAGAGCAGATTTTTGTGTCCAGACATCACTAACCTATCTTCATAGGTAACAACACAGACCTCAATCACTAAGTATGCTGGGTACAGAGCCTTCTAAGATGGAGGCATGAGAAAAGGCTATCCATCCATCCACTCTCACAACAATCATGATGTCTGGTCATCTTTGACTGCTGTTCTCTGTGTCGTCCTCCACATCCCTCTGTTGGTAGCGGTGTGGATTCTGCTCAGCTACTTAGATGCACTTCTGTCACTTGGAACTTGACAATGTTGTTGTGTGTCTATGAGCATTCAGATAGTCCAGACTGAGATGCATCTGTATAAATCAGATATGAGTTGCTTTCTTACCTCCTCCAAATGTGGCTTGGTTTGATTTGATTTGCAAAAAATGCTTTCCATTTGCTGTACAGACTAACAAAAACTGGTATAGAAAAACCGATTGGGGCTGAAACATACTTATAAACACAAGAAAAGGAGGAAACCAGAGAAAGAGCAAATCAGAGATTGTATCAATGCAGCGTTGTAGTTTAGGACGTGCTGAAAATCATGTGAGCATATCTTATGATACCCCAGATTGTGCATGTAATGTAATGTACTGCAGACAAAGTTAGATATGGCAGGTTCTGAGGAATTTCAGTAGATATTATCAGTAGATATTTGGAATCAGGTAGTGAGAAGGATAGCTAGCAAGAGAGTGGAATTTGATACCCCTAGAAGATAGACTTTCCTTCTCAGAGCAAAAACCTCAGCCCTGCATTTTTCTTTAGTTTCTTTAATCCTGATGATGCCTAAATTGTAACCATTCCTTACTGTAGCTTTGAATATGTGTTATGAAAGTGCTACAGAGGAGTCATGTTGCAGGCTGTGTTCTCTTCTCTGTGGCAGCCATTTGTCTGGATTTGAAAAGGTGAATTTGTGGCTGCTCTTCTCTCGCAGTGTCCAGCATTATCTTTGTTGTTGCACTGAACAGTTGCCTTGTTTGTTGCCCTTACCTGAAAAGCATGCATTAAGAAGACATGGCAGGTGTTTCACATGATTTAAACTCAACAGTGGTGGAAAATTCTTCAGCTACTGACTCCTGCTATCATCATCTGTTTCCACATTATGGTCTTTTACAAAGGCAGTTTGTGTTGTTCTTTACGTCATGCTTTTCGCTTTTTGGAAAAAAAGCTGTAAAAATGCTCTTGGCGGATTTTTTAACTTGCTTTTCCTCCTTCAGGTTTTGACAAATCCTCATGGGAGCCATGGAATGACTGGAAATGGCAGGAAAAGAGCTCTGAACTTTCACAGGTAGGGAATTAAATTTGTATTTTTCTGCGTGCGCTTGTGCAAGAATTATACATAGGAAAAGAAATGGTGCCCCTAACTCATTTTTACTCTCACATAATCATTCTAAGTGATATTTCTCGTGCACCAAAATATCCAGATGTGTCAAGAGTGCAATCACTTAAACCCTCTTTAACCATTTCCTTCTATTCATCTGAAATACACAATGGCTCTTGGGATTCCAGTTTCCTCCACCTGCGGTGTCAAGTCCACTTCCCCACAAACTACATCCCACCACATTCTGCAGCTATTTAAAGTGTCAGCCGCTGCTTCCAATTACTCCTCCCCACGCCAAACCAGAAGCGCAGGCCACACAAATGGAGGCCTCCCTGCTGCGACTTTTATCTGTTTGTTTTCATATTTCTTTTACCTCTGTGAGCCCTCATCCCTCAAGCTCTTAGCGTTTTTGCCCTTGCCAAGGATTAGTATGTTTTTCCACCAGCTGACCTTGGTTACATAAACTAACGCCTGATCCCCTTTCTTTGATTCTCCTACCTGTCAAGATCCTCCTCCTCCTCCTTGTCCTCTACTCTGCCAGGCTCCTGTCCTCTGGGTGCTCCCACAAAGGCCAGTCTTTTGATTACATTGTGAAATTGGAGCCAGGACAATTTTTTCCTGGGCTGGGTGTGGAGGACCTGGCAGGAGCATAAGACAGAGTGGGGGAAGCCAGGAAGCTGTTGTGGTTGAATCAGGCGGATGGTGTTGGTGGGTGAGCTGTTTATGTCTTCTCATAACCTCTCTTTGTAGGCCACAAATCCAGCCAGCTGCTTCAAATAAGCAGAAACCCAAACCCCATCATTCAGCTTCAGCCATCACAGGGTGGCAGATTGGCCTAGTGGTTTGAGACAACATCAAACTGTCCTTCAGCTCGAAGATGGAGGCTCAGGCCCTATATTAGGTCATAGTTATTGAGACTGACACTAACTCACTTTCAGAGATTTAAAACAGGAATACTGAGCAGTGAGCAGACACAAGTGACAACAGTGGCTGAATGATCATGTTCGCAGAGATGGCAAGTTGAACATGGTTCCAGTGAATTCCTGTTGAAATATTCCAATGTATTCAAATCCCTCTCGGCTCCACTGTTGCTTCTTTTTATGAAATATTTGTATTGACCTTTGACCCCTTTGGAAGCATACATGGAATTCTTGCATAAGCATACGTGTTCCTTCTTGCACTCTTTCATCTCAATGCTTGCCATTGCTTAAGGTTGTCAAGAGTATCCTTTTGACTTAATCAGAAGCAATTATTGTCACATTTTATCTGAAAACCAAGGATTAGTTAGCCTTGCAAAGAAAACATTTCAGTAGTCTCTCTCACTCATGCACTGCTATCCTGAAATTGACCAGACATTACTTGGGGGAGCAGTTTATGTGAATTGCAGCCCAGACATTAAGCAGACTTTACCCTGGTAACTAGTAGCACGTCTGCGTAATGTTCGATTGAGCTCATGTGTGAGTAGAGCAGGCTGATGTCTGGCTGGCATCTGCCGCAGGTCGCTGCTTCTCTCCCACCTCTGGGTGGTATTGTGCAAGGTGGTTTCTCAAATTAGCTGTGTTGCCAAAGTATTTCAGCTGAGTTCCACACACCATACAAACTGTGCAGGTCTCGTCAATTCTCCCATCGACATCATGGAACTCAAAATTGCTGCCATACAGTAGCTTTCAAAGAAGTCGGAACCGGTCTTATAGGCTTCGTGCTCGCCATTGCAACCATTTTGTCGCCACTCAAACATAAACAACTCGCACGTGTGTGTTCGGTGTGCATGTGTGTACAGCAGAGAATCAGCAGGCGCTTTCTGTAGCACTCTGCAGCAGTTTCCAATTATTAACTCATCTGCATCACGACATAATCATTCTAGAGAGAATCAGGATGCGTTGAAGAATCAAACATTTTTCTGGAATTTTTGTGGAAACCCAACAAAGAACTAGACCAATCACAGCACCAGATCCCTTCCCTTCGCTTTCAGTGACCGAAAACAAACATTTGCAAGCAGAGGTGACTGAGAAAATCCCTATCATGAATTCAAGAGACTAGCTTGGACCTGCCAGTCGACAGCAACACTCTTGATTTTATCGGTAACACTCTCCCTCCTTTTTCTGGCTGACTATCTCCTCACGTGAGGATGGCTCTTTCGACCCCTCTGTGGAGGGAGCAGACTGGGGTGTGTAAGAAGTTCAGTTAACGATGGGTACAGGATTCTGTTATAAAACATGCCCCTGGACTAAACTATAGCTAGACCGTTATAGAAATAATTTAAGAATGTCACGTTAGCTATGTTAGCTCCGATGTCAGCAGCTCCTTTATCTGTACTTTGTACACACTCACTCACAAATACAGGATTCTCTAAGTACACACACCTCATTTGCCTTAACAGGACATACACTTGACTTTGTGTTGCATGCAAAACATTCAAATATGCAAGTCATCAGGCTTGCCTACTTGCAAACATTTGCATAGACATTACCATACTATAACTTTGAGTCAGACTAGTCTGGGAGAAGGGTAAAGTTTAATCATGGTTGTTGCTGTTGTCAGTAGTGATTTACAGGTTCACTATTATTCTCAGAAAGTAAATTCATGATGCACAGAGACACACAGCGGCGGAGCATTTGATTACAGGAGGCCAAGACAGACACTGACATTGCAGGAGAGTGTCTTTGAACAAGTGTATTTATTATAGTGTGTGTGCCATAGACAGTCTCTGACTAAAAATCAACCAAACCATGCAAGTGTGCCTTGCATGTGTGGGTTTAATAGAATGTAAAGTACACAAAGTCTGTTATTTACAGTTTAGCTACAACACACACAGTGTAAGAGAGATTCAAGTGTTAAGATAGAGGTGAAGATGCATTTAGAATACCTGACATGGCCTCTGATCTGATTTAGGATACACATGGATACACAGAGCTGGGTGAGACTTGTAAATGGACCTTCTGATTGGCTTTATACAGGCGTGATTTATTTTTGAGTGAGGCACAGGGCTAGTTCTCATTCAGATCATTTAGGTTCAGTTAAGGGTTTCAGTTCTGATCCTGAACTCACGTTACTGAGCATAACACATTTCTCTGCATTAAAGCTGGGTTCTTCTCAAATGCAGCTTTTAGGGTCTTAACAATGACAACAGTGCAAGAAGTTTGGCTAAAGAAAACAGTTTAAATGAAAGAAATAGGCTAGCGATTTTGAAATATCTCACTAGATGAAGATCAAAGTCTGATTAAAGTCTTTGGCACCACTTTGTTTGCAAAGAAGTTAGAGCTAAAATATTCAATCAAACAGCCATCCAGCTGTGCCAAGTCTACTGTTTTTAGTCCCTTCAGTCAAGACTAAACACGGAGAAGCAACATTCAGTTATCATGCCACATATCTGGAACAAACTTCCAGTCAGTGGGCAGAGCTGTAGCCACCATTGAGGACACCGAGGTCATGTCCTCGGTATGTTTTTCCTAAAGTTTTGTTTCATTTTCATTTCCCCCTTACATTTCAGCTAGTAAAAATGTAAACATAAACCTGAAAACCCAAATACATAAAGCCCACCTAATTATCATTAAAACACAGTCGCGATGTGACTGCAGGTCTTTTTTAGAACAGCAATTGAATGAATCAGAGCAAAGATGCAATCTGGTGAGAGGCTGCATCAATCCAAGTTATCATTTGTTGCAGCAAGAAAGGCAGATGATGATCAGGCAAAGAGGAGGAGAGGTGAGAATTGTAATCAGCTCAGAGAAAGAGAAAACTAGTGAACTAGCCTACAGATGCAACAGATAGCCAATAGAGATGCTAACCTGTAACCTACTGTAAATGTAGGCTAGGCAAAAAAATTAATCTTAAGGCCATGTTCAGTCACAGTATGAATAATCCTTCAATAATATTATTTGGATGGATAAGTAATAATGTGACAAAACATGGCATTAAAATATCAGCTCAGATTGTAGTAATCATGACTCAGTAGCATACTTAGACTTTTCATTTAAAGAATTCAACAGAGGATGAGACAGGAGAGAGAGAGATAAAGAGGTTGAAGGATATGAGTTATTTAATGAATTCTTTATATGACTGCAGAACAGAAGAAGCCTGAGCAGGATCTTCACCTTTATCTTCTCTCTGTCTCTTTTTATTTCAGGGCTACAGCCCTGTCAGTAGGTACATCAGGGGGCACATGTGGAAAAAAGTACACAGACGTCATCATCATGACATGTCCTGTTGAAAAAGGCATGATTTAGTCGCTGTGGCTAAATAGATTTTTTTTTTTTTGGTTTGTGTGTGTCATGCTATGGCCCCAAAACAAAAATCTGTTCTGCCTGCACCATATGTTACAGCACAACCAGTGCAGGTCTGTCAGAATTAGTGGCCTAGCCTGACCTGCTAAGACTTAAGATGCGAGGGGTTGATAGGGGGGCTTCAGATTAGTGTGCATTTAAGCTTATCAGACAATATTAACTAACATTAGGGGGTTTGATGAAGAATCTGGAGTGGTACCAAATAAATCTCCCTAAATGAAACCCATCCTGTGTTCACGGATTAACTCAAGTAATGGGCTTCACCAGAAGCTGCTACACAACTGCAGCAGCCTCTGAAACTGGGGATGTAACGGTATGAACATTTCACACCGCGGCAATAGTGACCAAAATGATCACGGTTATTGGTATAGCACGTTATTTTTCAAATGTTGTCAAAATATTGAAAAAACACTGATGAATTGAAATAATTTCACCAAGATTTATATTTAAATAGATTTATTATATATTAAAATAGTCCAAATCCAAAACTTTAACAAAACACTGCAAAATCAACATTAAACAAGAATAAAAGAATTTATCAGAACTGTGTAAAACAGGTCACCGGCTTTTTGTGATGAGGGCACATGAACAGCCTGTTTTTGAAACGTGTCCTGTCATGTCTGCGTTGCGGAGGTATGATGAGATGTAGTGGCAGCAGCACTCAACTGGCCAGCAGACCCTCTCTGTGAATAAAATGAATAGAATATGTCATTATTAATTATTACTGTCATTGTTACTTCATACTAAAGGTGCAGCCAACAGATGACAAAACTCACAATTTAGATCAAATCACTTTTGTGAGGAACAGGTTGGATCATTTTTTAGATTAAAACAAAAAGGATTATTGTTAAATGAATTATGAATACTGTATTTTGGCTCTTATTTCTATCCAGACACTATATTCACCATTTTATATTATTCTTTATATATATAGTCTATTCTACAAATAATCCACAAGTGATATTACTAATATATACTGGCTGTCTGTCTGACTGCTCATCTGTTGTCAGTGGACTCGGTCCGTCTGATTGGTCAGATGGCTGCTGAGCCACAGGTAGATGCTGCTCAGGTGAACAGAGCTGAGATGAAAGTCAGTCATCTCGGTCAGTTTGTGTTCACTGACTCAGTCACCCAGTACGTGTTTGTCTCAGATCCTCCTCACTGCAGCTCTGCAAATATATTTGAGGAATTTTTAGGTCGACTTGAAAAAGTGAAATCTACAGTTAATAAAAGGATCAGATAACGTGTCAAATCACGGATCAGTTTCATTCATTTAAACCACTATCTGGTCAGATTACATCAGCGACAACAGGAAATTAGACAGAGAAAGCTTGACATACAGGTGAGCTCACCTTGCATCCGCTGAACAGCTGAGGGTGATGGTTGCGTAAATTAGATGTGTTGCTGCCCCTCACAACTTTCTTCATGCAGCTCCTGCAGATAGTGCTGTCATCCTCGACCAGCTGTCCCTGAGTATTCTTATAATAACCACAATATGCCCAGACTTTAGATTTGGTTTCTTTGAAGGCAGAAAATGTCTTGAGGGGGCCACTACTGTCACGTCGTCCCTCAGCCATGTCTTCTTCACTACATAACAAGTGCACGCTGCGCCTGCGTAGTGAGACTTGGATAAAGTATCTTGTGAGTTTTCCACACTGTGGTTATTTATTGCAGCAGTTACCATGGTGATTACAGCTTAAACAGTAACCTTCACCGTTGGGAATTTCACCATGGTTTACCGTGACACCGCTATCTGAAACACTGCATGGTATGTGTGTGCAGAGATTAAGCCTGTCAGGTCCTGTTCATTCTGCAGTACATGACTTGGTGATGTGTTTGTTGATGGTTTGGTGGTTTGTGTAGGTGCTTCTTTGTCATTTGTATCACTTGGGTAAAATGCAGTGTATACACAATCTAAAGCAGGTAGGGTCTGGAAATCAGATCAGCATGAGACTGCTACTAGCTACTCCTGGAGGTGTGTCTACTGCTCCTAATGAAGCAGACACAACAGAGTGGAAGTGTTTTCTCACGCTTATGTTAAATGTTGCTGCCAGCTAATGACAGTGTACTGTCTGCATCAGGCTACTGAAGGCATGGTGAGAGCTACTAATGACGGCAAGAGAAAACAGTGCCCTCTGTCTTATACCAGTGCTACAGTTGCTCATAGTTAAAAGGGCACATTTTCCAAAAGTCAGTTTTTGTGTTGTAAAAGAAGGTGTTGGTTTGTGGGGCAGAGACCTTCTTTGCCTTTTACTGAGGTAAAAATGCAGGGTGAAAATAATTTATTTATGTTTCATAAGGCTTCCTCTTTATCCACCATCTGCTCTTGTCGGACTCTTAAAGGTTTGCTTGGTTTGTTTTATAAGCTGAGAATGAGATGTTCTCTAAAAATGACTTTTTTTCTTGGAATTTCCGTAAATGTATATTAAAATTGTAACCTTTTTAAAATAACTTGAAAAAAATCAATAAATCTACATTTATGGCACATTGACGGAAGTTGAGGGTTTTCAGGTGCTGGTCTCAGGTTTCAGGTCTTTGCGCGTGGTAGCGGTGCTTTGCCTGTGCTGCGGCCGCAAATAGTTCCAGATATAAATTGGTCTAGTAAATCCCTTCGTGTTAATTTGCATTTATATGTGTACTCGATATGAATGTATGGGTCACGAGAAATAATTACAAAACAAATCTTGAGTTATTTGATTCACTTTTGCAACGACATGCTAGCTGGACACGCCGGATTACAGCGACTATGCTAAGCTAAAGCTAACCGCGGCGTTTCTAGATTAGGACAATGGCTGGGTCGGCTAAAAAACGCTTTCGCTCACTCATCCAACTCTAGGGAC